>CM077567.1:67646068-67786068 GCA_039657325.1 Stephania cephalantha | reverse complement strand
TTGGTTGTAAAACAAGATCAATTATTAATTAGTTCATACAAGCAATTGAAGAAAAAAAATATATAGACAAAGACCAAAAAAACACATTTCTTTTTCAACAAATGATTTCTTTCTTCTTCTTATCTTCTTATTATTATTATGCTTGGCCTGACCATTTAACATATATAATACATGTAATTAATATTAAGAAGTGTTTATATGTAAACATGATTAATTTGTATTGTTTAGGCTGTTGGGCATACTTTGAATATCAATCCAGATGTTTTTATCAATTCTTTCCAACCCAAAAGAAAGAAAAAACCAAATGAAATTAATTGGGAGGAGCATAGTACAGTACTAGCACCAACATCAGCATATCCCCATAATTGTATTAATATCTTGGTCTTGGTCTTTTACACTGCATGTTGCAGGACATGAGCTGGAATATAATATTAATTTTCAACAACATATAAAATTAAATTCTTGCCCTTTATTTATTTGTTTTACTGTAAATAATTCATGTATGCAGGGTTTCAGAATTTCATAAACCGTGTGTTGTCCAAGAACATATGTAGAAGGAAATAGAAGATAAAAGGAGAAAGCAGGAATCTTTGCTCTGATTTCATGTTGGCCAAATTTAGGAAAACATGCTCTTCAGGTCTCTTGCTTGAAATAATCATGCACATTAAATTATTGGTCACTTGGAGGGAATAAGTTTCTCTAATATGTATCACATGCCCATCTAAGACATGAATCATGTTTGACTCATTACCACAACCTGTCAAATTTATGACATCGGGTAGTTGTCGAAAAAAAATGTCATTTTTTTTTTTTTTTTTTTGTCCAAAGCACTTGGCATTCGGACTATCCAACTACCTCATATTCAACCCGAGTCACACACCGTATAGGTGGAGAGGAGCTTCTAACGTTGGTGTTTTCATTTTCATAACTCGAACTTAAATTACTAGTTAAAGGACAATTAACAACTTACTTAATTTGAGTTGTGTCAACCAACCGTTGGAACAGTAAAGTTATCATGTGGCTAAAAACAAATTGTGACAACCAATCGTTGGTAAAGTTGTCCTTTTTTTTTTGGTTGAAAAAATGTTGTCCTTACTTAGCTTCGATCGAAGGTATTGTATATGATTTTGGATAGATGAAACAATAAAGTTCCATTATTTCTTCAAAAAAAAAAAAAAAAAAAAACTTTTAAAAGATTGATGTTTAGTTATCAACATTTATAAATCTAGCCTATGGGGTTGGACATTCAATTGACTCTCATAAAATTAATTGAAGCAAATAAGTAATGAAAAAAAAAAAACATTTAGCTTAACACTAAAAAATTCAAAGCCAAACTGCGGTATTGATGTAAATGCATGTTGATTAAACACGATTTTTATAATTCCGTATTTCCAAACTCTTTTTTCTTGATTTTTAGCCTGTATCCAATATTAACCACATCGGCTTGACCATGCTTAGGCACGTTGTAGGACCCCTTAAGTCAGATTTTTTTGGCCTCGTTTGATTTGTTTTTGCTAACTCACAGTGTGAACGGATCAGTGAACTCCTTGAATTTAATTCACAGTGAAAAATCATATTTTCATGTTTAGTTTAATTTTAAACTTGCAAAGAAGTTACAAATTCTTAAATAATAAATTATATGAATTAACATAAAATACCCTTCAAACAAGAGAGATGATGCCCATGTGGTAAGAAAAAGATAATTAATGAGGGGTAATTATTTATATTAACTCATCATGGGAGATAACTCTCTAGGAGGTGGGGGAAATATATGTCACCCTTGGGTGTGATTTGGAAGATAACTTGCAGGGAAGTTGAACAATCAAACGAGATTAGTTCCTCCCCTCCAAATTATCTCATGCGAGTTAACTCCGCCCCTAACCAAACAAGGCCTTTGCCATGCATGTTTTAACATTTATTCTGATGATAGTCGTGGTGGGTGATTAATCAATTGGTTAGATAGAAATTATGGGAATATTTGAGGGACCCAATAGTTTATTTTTAACTAAAAAAAGTTTATACATATAGATAATATATGAAGATGGGACCCACGTGAATTTTTTACATGTAAAGGTTGAATGGGCCCTTAACATTGATTGAAATAAAAAATAGAATGTATACATGTAAGTTTGGAGAGAGAAGACTTTTGCCAATGTCATGGGGATCGAAAAAGAAATGGCATCCCAAGTGCATGAAGTCTCTTTCCTCCACTTTTTTGAACTTCAGAATCCAAAGTAACACACTTTCAAGCCCGGTCAAACCCAATCTTTACCGGGGTCTGGTGACCCCGGTGACCACCAATGAATTCAACTCGAACTGGGTCCGATTTGGCTCGACCGCACTTTTCTAATCTATCAACATGCATGTTTTTTTTTTTTTTTTTTTTTTTTTTATCCCTCATAATGGTTTCAAAAATGAAGATGAAATATATGAAAAAAGAATTGGTTTTTCTCATAAAGTTTTTTTTTAATTAAAACAATAATCTTATTTATCATCAATGCTTCGATACAAAGTACACTGAGTCGCTAATCATATTTGTTCTAAAAGAATTGTCATGATTTTAATTGTGAATGTGATTGTAAAATTGAAATAGTGTGATTGCTCTCTACAAATATTTGGAACAAAGGTTAATGCACAGATACCAGTAGAACCACATGACAAAAAACAAAACTTCCAATGCAATGAGGGAAGAAAACTTAAGACTTCCAACAAGGGGAAGATAAATTACTTAAAAATAAAAACTAATGAAGAGGACCAACCCAACAACCGCACTGATACACGAACAATCGTTGATGAAGATGTACCATATCAAGAAAAGAATGGATCTAATCTTCACAGATATGAAAAGATACGCAGTTTATTGAACAAATAAAACACATAAAGGTGTACTGATTGGAACTACTGCCGATCAAAATAAAAGATCGGTGGTGGTTCAAGATTTTGATCTCACAAGAGAAAAAAAAAAATTCTCATAAAATTTTAAGTTAAGAAAACATATTAATTTCAAGTATCTTTTTTAGCATTTCGATGCATGTATTTGACAAATTATATATAGAAGTATGTATAAAGTGTGCTTATTTAATATTTCATTTTTTTATATTATTTTATTTTTTTTAATAAAAAGGAAAAAATTGGTTTCGGATTGAACTCATGACCTATTACGATATTATTTTCCTTTTATATGGTTGATTCATTAATTTAAGGTTAAATGAAAATATGTTGAAATTGACTACATGTTTTAATTATGCATAATCAAACTGATCGATCGATTCTTACATGCATTAACTACAAATAATTTTTATATAAGCATAACTACATGAAAGGTTACAGTATAGACAATTAATTAATCTTACTTTCTTTAAACTTGTGAGGTCTTCAATGATTCTCCTCATTAACCCGTTTGTTGTGAGTTCAACTTCTTCTTCTAACATATACAGAGTTAAAATCTTAGGTGATTATTTTTAAATATTTCGTCTATTAATTAGTTGATTTTGTCACGGTATTAACAAGCTGTTTTAGTACCGAATGTTAATCCGGGTTGGTTGGAGTGGATCAGGGGATTTGAATATGAGGGTGTTTAAGTAATTACACATGTAGGTGAAGTTAGTGGGGTTAGGTGACGGGACAAGAAATCCATAGTGGAAGGCTAGTGGGACAGTAACGGTACTAACCTTTTCTCTCTCTAAACCATATGAAGCCACGTGGCATAGTGGCACAATTGAATTTATCATTTATAGACGAACCCATTTTGGTAACTTCACAAGAGTCACGTCATCAGCTAAGCCTATGAAGCTTTATGATTTTTTTTTATTTTTTTTTTTTTTGCCAGCTTTTCTGATTAATTGCTTTTCTTTTCAAGTAACCGACAGGAGTCTAGAGTTGGATCATGACGTCGGCAGAGATCAACGGTTGAGATTCATGCTAGCTTTCAGCTGTATGTGCCTCTTTAGGTTTTGGTTGGTTTCACGTAGTGTTCGCTGCCAACTTTGCGACTAATTTATGTTCGGGCAGGAACCCATTTGGAGAGCGACCCTCTCCAAATCTAATTTTTTTTAATTCGTAAAACTCAAACTCGAGACGTCATTGAACTCTTTTACTACTTATACCAATCGATTATTGGTTCGGTTATGCTCTTTAATTAGTTCTTATACTTCCTACGGAGTCATTGAAGGACACTTCTCGCGAATTAATAGATAGCTCTCATTGAGTTGTTTCGTTCTCATGGTCTTAATATATAACATTCCACAGTTGAAGCTCATTTTTTTGCCTAGTTCACGCTTCGACATTATATAGTGTGATTCTTAATTCACGAGAGTCATAATCGAGACCTTATTTAAAAGAGAATCAATCTTTTAGTATCATTCTAACTAATCCGTCGTTGGTGCTTCAATTATTATCATATATTCCAATAATTTTTTTTACCATATATATCATCCTCAAAAAAATAAAAATAAAAATTATGTCTTTGGTAAGTGAATTAAAAGTGATTTAAATTTCAATTAAAAGTTACTGCCTGTGAGTAATGACTTTAATTTCTCGATTAGCCTTGCCTAAAGTTTGTTTAAAAAAAAAAAAAAAAAAAAAAACACATCCACAAATACATTAGGACAAAATACACAATTAATGAGTTTTGAATATCTTGGTAGCCAGGTCAATTAGTGTGTCAACAACACTTTTCAATTGATCAATCAATTGATATGACAAGATTTTGTCAGCAAGTGAAATAAGACGCATATGGTAAGACAAATATTCCTGATTTTGTGTTTGGTTTTGATCCATTTGAGCAATAGAATCTCCAGCCTCGTTTTACTTGAATTGCCTCACTATTCCTCATGCCCACAAAGCTGTAAAGATGCCTCACCCAACTATTTTTGTATAGTGCTGTCGAATCTCAACTTGGACCAAAAATACAACATATGATACTTTCCGGGCAACCAGTATAATTTTTTCAAACTTGTAAAAATAAAATAAAAAATACAAAATATTATGAAAAGTAACACAAGATCCATTAATTAAGATGGATTTAAAGGATTATAAAAGCGCATCATCAACTAAATTGAACTGAGTCAATCAAAATCAAATATTTATAAGGTTTATTCTAAGCTTACAACTACACCTTTGTAGAACACTATGTACACTACATACTAGTCTCGAGTCTGAATAAAGCACTTTAACATATGAAAATGGGTAAAGGAGGTCATAAACCTACTTTTCATACCCGAAAAATAGAGAAAGGCCACACGCTCATTTTTCATTATTGAAAAATAAAGGAGGATTGCGATAAGTTGACAGCCAACGTAAAACTTTTGTCGCACTTCATGAAATTGATCAAACCATCAATTGCACTTAATCGATCACAATGTAAGAGATTGACCTATGTAGCCGACCCTAATTAATTTGGAACTGAAGCTATGTTGTTGTTCTAATCTTACAAATATTTCAAGCAACATAGATTTTCTCTACATGCATTGAACATCCTTTTTGTCAAATTATCGATTTTTCCTCTACCATACAAAAGGCAGACAAACACACGACCATCCATGTTCTTGAAATATATCCTCTAGGACTTGTAGTTTACAAAAGGTGATGACTACCATACACAATTCACAATTCTCATGCTCGTAGGAATAAAGGAAACAAATTCAGACCACTACTGTGCTTGAATGGCATAGTTTCAGTATTAATGTGGAAATGAATCAAATTCTAGGAGAAGAAGTACTATTTCAAGTGGGACGAGGTTTTCTTATTTCTCGAGTTTGGTCACAAGCATAGACTTGTTTGACTATGAATTTTACAAAAGGTCGTTCAAAACTAATTAAGGAGATTCGCTTGAATAATAGCCTACCTAGAAAAATACAATATTTCATGCTATTTGAAAACCGTGCAACACACATTAATTAAAACATTTACATGCCACCTTGAATTCATTAACAGTAACATTGCATGCTCATCATATGCCATCTCCTAAATTATGGCCTTGTTTGGTTAGGGGTTACAGGGAGTTGGGAACTAATCATGTTTGGTTGTCCAACTTGCCTGCAAGTTATCTCCCAACTTACACCATAGGGTATTAGGGTGTGAGATATCTCTCAACCACCCCCTATGAAGTTATCTCCCAGGAGTTGTTAACACATTACCCCTCATTAATGACTCATTTATTACTCATCTCTCTCTTGTTTGAAGGCTATTTATGTCAATTTATATTTTTTATTGTTTAAAAATAGCAAAACCCATCATTTGATCCCTGAACTTTGTGTTTTTTATGTTTTTGGTCCCTAAACTTTTATTACTACATATTTGGTTCTTGAACTTTCACAAAGATCTACATTTAGTCCTTCCACCATTTAAAGTGTTAAATTTCGGTAATGTGGGTAATAAAAGTAACATGTGACTAGTCAAAAAGAGTAAAGTGGTTTATACTACTAAGCCGAACGACTCACATCGATCAATAAAAGCCTAAAAAAAATTATTTTTCCTCCAAAAAAGTACAAACCTCAAAGTTCAAAGACCAAAAGCATAAAACACTCAAAAGTTCAGGGACCAAATGTACAAAAATAAAAGTTCAGTGACAAAATTAACACTAATAAAAGTTCAATGACTAAAAGCATAAAAGTCTTAAAGTTCAAGGACCAAAAAATGTGTTTTGCCTTTAAAAATTTGAAACTTCCCTACAAGTTTAAAGTTAAACCAAACATAAAAATATTAACTCCAAATAGATAACTCCCAACTAACAATAAATTATCAAAAATGAACCAAACAAAGCCTATAGCTATACGTCGTTTTCATTTCTTTCATTTTCGTCTTAACGACATAGACAAATCTAATGCACAAATCACAATCAAGAATAAGACAATAGAGATGGTAAAGTTGAACGGTTCTTGCTGCTTTTTCAGCCATCACAAAAGGATGAAAAGAAAAAAATAATGTAATCTCTAATCTTGACTTCATTGCATGTATATCAAAAGCTATGAAAGCATTTACCAAAATGGGGCAGCAGGTGCACAAATCAGTGAGGCCTCTTGTCCATGCAATATCAATTCAAGTTTTG
The DNA here is from genome assembly GCA_039657325.1 of Stephania cephalantha. Classification (NCBI taxonomy): domain Eukaryota; kingdom Viridiplantae; phylum Streptophyta; class Magnoliopsida; order Ranunculales; family Menispermaceae; genus Stephania; species Stephania cephalantha. Next base: position 67,779,020 of record CM077567.1, on the reverse strand, counting down.
TCACAACTGGTAACCAAATTGGCAGAGGCTCAGTTGGGCTCCTTGGGTCCAATTGCTACAGAATTCAAGTATTTAACCAAAATAATACAGACCTTCTAAGTTGCACATCAATTTTTTTTGCACACACCGCACAAACACAGATGCAAAAATCAACAGTCCCAATCAAGTGGATATCAAAATGAGGTGTGAAAAGTGGGCCAAAAAAAGCATTTTTCAAAATAAAATTCAAAAAGCGCATCTAACCTTTCAAGCCTTTCGAGATTATTGAAACCAAAAACGCGTTGGAACAAAAGCCATTTTAGTAGCAGGAATGACAGACAAAAGCTTAAGAGTGTTCCAAAATGAACATAAGGAGCTGTTAAAAATATAGATGGTCACGTAACCAAAGGGCAGAAAAAATTGTCTTTCTTATTGACGCTAACTGGAAGCAGTTGGGAATTAATCACCCGGAAGAAGTCTTCTTTTGTTGGAAAATCACGGCGTAGATTGGGACGCCCACGCCAATGCTGAAAGCAGTAAACACCCCAAGACTCATCTTCAAAGCTTGGTGGTTCATCCTGTCCAAGTTGTACATGTGTTTTGCGTGAAGGTAAAATGGCTCATCATGCCCATGTCCTCCCATTTGTTTCACTCCAGTCGAATGAAATCCTCGGCTAACTGTTAGAACAAAATTAATGGGTAAAACAATGAAATGATTAGTCTACGAAACTTGAAGATCACCTACACAGGAATCTCTTCAAAAATAAAAGATTATCAGCCATCATGAAATTATAGATAAAAAAAAATTCAAATACTCAATAATTCAGGCCATCTTCACAGATTACTCATGTCATGTGGTTGAAGTAACTTACCATGTTACTTGAATTTTTACACGAGGTCCTGTGCCACCTAAAGAGCTTGCTATGAAAATTTCATAGAAAGACAAAGATATTCGCCACAGGAAAAAGAGCAAGTTGGCCAAGGAAAAAAAAAAATAAACAGAAGAATATGGCCTTGAGTCCACAAGCTCAGGTTCTCTAACAAACGGCGCTGATACCAAAGACGACTGCCAAGATGGCTGTAAGCCTACAGCCTATTATTGGGAATCTTAAGACACCTCCAAAATGCTTATCGTTTATACCACTAACAAATCAGCAAGATTTTTTTTTATCCAAAAGAAAATAAATAACTAACAGTCCACGAGTGCATAAATAACTTTAACAGTCCATTCACTTAAGTTGACAAGACATAAAACTGTTTGGGTTTTGCGTGCATAAGTTGCGGATCCAGGGAAACCTCAACCTACGTTAAGTCTGAATCAATGATGCTTGATTGACATTATTTTTGACAACAAATCAAAACATTTCCCATGTTTAGTCAAGCCTAAGTAAATTCTTTCTGATTCTGATATAAGATCAAACCGACAACAACAACAACAACAACAACAACAACATAGCCTCGGTCCCAAATTAAGCGGAGTCGGCTACATGGATCAAACTTTTCCATTGTGCTCGATCGAGTGCAATTGATGGTGAGCTTTTCAAACCATTCAAATCCCTCATAATTAATGTATCCCAAGTTAACTTTGGTCAGCCCCTACCTCGTCGAATTTCTACGGTTTCTATTGAGTCAAGTTTTCTAGTTGGGGCATTTGTAGGCCGTCTTTGCGGGTGACCAAACCAACCGCCCTTCCCTAATCTTTGTATCAATTGGTGCTACTCCTACTTGTCTTTGAATTTCTATATTTCTTATTATATCTTTACGAGTTTTACCACACATCCACCTAATCATCCTCATTTCTCGCTACGTTCATTTTATGTAATTGTTGTTGTTTTACCGCCCAACATTCACTTCCATAGAGCATAGCTGGCCTAATTGCGGTCCTATAAAATTTTCCTTTTAACTTAGTATGAACATTTCGATCACAAATCGCTTTTGTTGCACTCCGTCATTTCTTCCATCCACTTGAATTCTATGTGTAACATCATTCTCAATGTTACCATCATTTTGTATGATTGATCCAAGGTATCTAAAGTGGTTTACCTTAGGAACTTCTACTTCCCCTAATTTTACCACTTCGTCATCTCGATGTCTAGTGTTTCTAAACTCAAGTGCACGTATTCGATTTTCGTCCTACTCAACTTGAAGCTTTTAGATTCTAATGCATTCCTCCGAGTTCTAATTTCCTATTCACTCCATCTTTAGTTTCATCCACTAAGACAATATCATCTCGCAAAATATAAGATCAAACCAAAGCATCAAAATATAATAGGGATCATCAACTCTGTGAACCTGTAACCACGACCTCAATACAAGATAATCTACTTCCTATCTTACATAATGGAATAAAACAAGCAAACAAAATTTGACATCCAAAATCTATGGTATAATCAACATCCATATTTGATACCAATTGACCATGAATCCACTTGTATTCACCTTCATTACATCATATCGGCTACCCTAACAAAATAAAGCTTTATACAAAGATTTTGTAATCACCCAAGAGAACCCTTTTCTCAAAACTACTTTTTGGATTCTTTTTAAGACTATTTGACCAAAACCGCTACTTATTTCCTTTTGTCATTTTAATAAATCTAACGGAATCATCCTAAACTACTTTGCGGCTGGTGAGACTGGGGAGTTTGTTAGCTCAGGCCCGAACGGAAGAACGAGGGGGACGCCTCGAAGATTTTATTGATAGCCCCAAAGGGGAAAAAAAAAGGGTACAACGAGAGGAGGAGGGACTCTCCCCACAATCGCCCTGAGAGAAAATACTTTCGACCAGACACTAAGTCACCAATATACTCAATGACCAAAAAGATACCAACAGACTCACTCAACTGACCTTTTATATAAGGACTCTTGCTATGACTCTATAGACACACAAATTGAAACACAATTATACTCACTGTATAGCCTGTTATTCTTATAAGTACTCGGTCAGCCTTGTTGATTCGATTGGACCCAACTTGACCCACAGATGACTTGGACCTCTTGTTCCCACATCTCTTTCTCATATACACTTGATGGATGAGTGGACGACCCTGAATCGTATCAATACTCCCCCCATGAAGAGCCACCTTGTCCTCAAGGTGGAAAGCCGGAAAAGAGCGACGCACATGTTTAACAAGCTCCCGGGTGGCTTCCGCATCTGGTAACCCCAGCCACTTAATCAACACCATCGGACTAGCAGGGTCGGTCCGATAGGCTAGGACCTCCTCAGGCTTAGTAGGAAGAATGAGAGAATCCGAGAGAAAATGAGGGAGGGCAGGAGCAGCAGTGTGATTACCAAGTACCTTATGCAGCTGAGAAACATGGAAAACTGGGTGGATTGTTGCCGAGGAAGGAAGAGCAAGCTTATAGACAACGGAGCCAAATTTTGCGATGATCTCAAAGGGACCAAAAAATTTGGGGCTCAACTTCATGTTTGTTCGACGCGCCACCGATTGCTGACGATGAGGGCGGAGCTTGACATACACCCAATCGCCGACGGCAAAAGCGACTTCACGACGGCCGCTATCCGCCTGCTGCTTCATCCGATTCTGGGCTAACAACAATTGGTCACGTAACTCCACCAAGGCAACGTCACGGGCCATTAGCAGTGCATCAATTTCGGTATTGGTCGATGAGGAGATTGTCCCCAAGTGAACCTAGTAGGGGCGGGTCTCGTCCGTAAACGACGTGGAACGGAGAGCACTTGAGAAACGAATGAAAGGATGTGTTATACCAATACTCGGCCCAACTAAGCCACTTCGACCATTCCTTCGGACGTTGACTGATAAAACATCGCAAATAAGTCTCCAAATAGCGATTAACCACTTCGCTTTGCCCATTTGACTGTGGATGATAGGTTGAACTCCGGTTTAGCCTTGTACCTTGGAGGCGGAAGAGCTCGCACCAGAATTTGCTAAGGAATACCTTGTCTCGGTCCGAGACAATGCTAAGGGGAAAGCCATGAAGGCGTACCACCCCATGAAGGAAGGCGTTCGCAACTGTTTTAGCTGAGAAAGGGTGCTTCAAGGGAAGGAAGTGGTTGTATTTGCTGAATCTGTCCACCACTACCAAGATTGAATTCCACCCCGACGAAAGTGGCAAACCTTCAATGAAATCCATTGAAATGTGTTCCCAAATAGTCGTCGGGATCGGGAGAGGCTGGAGTAAGCCGGCCGGGGCCAGTGTCTCGTATTTATGGTGTTGGCAGACATCGCAGGAAGCTACAAACAACTTAATGTCGCCCTTCATGCCAACCCAAAACAGCTCTGCCATGACCTGCTTGTAGGTTTTTAGAAAGCCCCCATGACTTCCAATCGAACTCGCATGGAACTCGGTTAAGATCTTCTCCTTTAGTGATGAAGACGCCGAGAGGACCACTCGATCATCGAAGCGTAATTGCCCTTGAAAAAGGGACCAGCTGGGGGAGCCTCAGCCTCCTGCTGTAAGGCTAGCAAAATGAGTGCCAGGAATGGGTCAGCTTGAACCTCCGAGTGGATGAGAGCCATGTCCAAGAAGGAAGTAGTTGTGATGGACTGAAGTTCCATACACGAGAAGCGAGAAAGGGCGTCAGCCGCAGCGTTAGAAGATCCCGGCTTGTACTGGATTTCGAACTGAAAACCCAACAATTTAAGCATCCACCGTTGGTACTCCTGAGCAACCACCCGCTGCTCGAGAAGATACTTAAGGCTGTACTGGTCGCTATGAACCACAAACTTCCGTCCCAAAAGGTAGTGGCGCCATTTATGTACGGCTAACACAATAGCCATCAACTCTCGCTCATATGTTGAACGCTGACGAGCGCGAGGAGAAAGAGCTTGGCTGAAAAAGGCGATAAGCCTGTCATGTCGCGAAAGGACTGCACCCACCCCTACCCCGAACGCATCATTCTCGATGATGAATAGGGCGTCAAAGTCGGGCAATCCTAGTGTTGGGACAGCAACCATGGCATGTTTTAAGGCTTGTACAGCAGCTGAGACCTCCTCGGACCAAGAAAACCCTTCTTTACGTAATAACTGGGTAAGTGGAGCCGCAATCTTTCCATAATTCTTCATGAAACGCCTATAATAACCCGTCAGCCCAAGGAACCCACTTAACTCCTTAACATTTGTGGGAGTCGGCCAGTCCACCATCGCCTGCACCTTCCCTGGATCGGCCATCACTCCATTGAGATGATGTGGCCAAGATAATCAAGTTCCATTGTAGCAAAACAACACTTCTTAACATTGACAAAAAAAGAATGAGTGGAGAGGATCGAGAGGACCTGCGTTAGGTGACTCAAATGCTCGTCCAACAAGCGGCTGAAAACTAATATGTCGTCGAAAAATACGACGACGCATCGCTTGAGAAGACCTTTAAAAATAGAGTTCATTAACGCTTGGAAAGTCGCCGGGCGTTGGAAAGACCAAAAGGCATCACTAAGAACTCGTAGTGGCCCTCGTGAGTTCGGAAGGTTGTCTTATGTACATCCTGGGATCGCACTCAGATTTGATGATATCCCGAGCATAAATCCAGTTTGGAGAAGATTGTAGCTCCGTGTAACTCATCTAACAGCTCATCAATATTTGGAATAGGAAATATGTCTGGCACCGTGACCTTGTTGAGCGCTCTATAGTCAACGCAAAATCTCCAGCTACCATCCTTTTTCTTCACCAACAGGACTGGACTTGAAAATAGGCTACTGCTTGGCTGAATGAGGCCGGCTTCGAGCATTTCCAACACCATTTTTTTCAATCTCCTCCTGGATGTGGGGGTAGCGGTAGGGGCGCACCCGGACCGGATCCGTGCCTTCCCTTAACACGATGGAGTGATCAAAGTCACGGGGAGGTGGAAGGGTAGTGGGCGTTTGGAAAAGAGAAGTGAAAGACTGCAAAACTGATTGAATGCAAGGCTCCACCATAGGGAGTCCCGTTTCCTCTGAATCAGCTGAGATTTGACATAGTTCAATCAAGAAGCAGCCCACAACATCCTCATAGGTCTGTTGTAATGATCGACAAGATATCAATGCTCTATGGAGGTTCGGGTCCCCAATAACGAAATATTCCCTGCCCTCAGACTCGAACGTGAGAGTGAGGTTCGGCCAATCCGTGGTTGTCACCACCAACGAGTACAACCATTTCATTCCCAACAGGACATCCGAGTTTGGAAGAGACATTGGAAAGAAATCATCAACCATCGTGATACCTTGGAACTGGACGGCGACCTCCTTGCACATCCCGGAGCGTTGTACCTGATAGTCGTCACCCACAAGGACACCGTACTTGGATGTTGGAGAGATTGGCAGCCGGAGGAGGTTCACAAGTGCATCGGACACAAAGTTGTGTGAAGCACCACAGTCGATCAGAATGACCACGTCCACTCCTTGCACTTGTCCTTTAACTTTAATAGTACGCGGACCCGGGTACCCCTCAATAGCCTGAGCAGATAACTCGATCACGGCTAAGTCTACGCAGTCCTCCATCTCCACCGATTGAGGAGAAGCGTCGACTTCACACTGTTCATCATCGACGAGCATGATCTGGAGTTCCCGGACCTTGCAACGGTGGCCATTGAAGTACTTCTCATCGCACCGTAGTACAGCCCTTTGCTCCTCCGTGCTTGAGCCTCTGCTTCTGTAAGTCTCTTAAACTTGGGAGGAGACGTAGTGGGAGTGGCTGCAGAAGAGGTTGTTGGGCTGGATGAAGAAGCAAAAGAAACCGGTGAGCCTTTTGACAGGCTGGGCCCACACTGGGATGGGCCTTGGGCTGTCCTGAAGAGCTGTCCCTACTGGAGCCCGTGATCGTATGGGTTACCCACCCTTTGGGCCTTGGATCGGACAATGAAGGAGAGCCCATGGAGCTGGTCCTTTCTTTGGGGCTCATTTTAGGTAAAAGCCCGAGATTTTCAAGTCCAAGAAGCTTGGCCTCGATCCACTCAGCTCGATCCAACGCCACCCTCATCGACTCCGGCGGATCAGCTAGCAGCTCCAACTTGATTCGTTCCTGCAACCCATTGATGAAGACAGCCATTTTGTGGTTCTCTGATAACACCGAGCCCAGTGCAAGGAAAGCAGTTTGAACCTCTCTCTATACGCGGCCACCGTGGTCTCCTGCCTGACGGCGAAGAACTGCTGACATAACTCCACGGGATGAGCCCCCTTAAACCTCCGAGAGAGCTTTGTCTTCAAGTCCGCCTAGGAAACGAAGATTCGTTCCTGCTCCTTTGCCTGGAGCCATATTTGGGCCGCTCCCACCAGACAAATCCGGCTGCACGCAGTTTGGATGCCTACGACATCTCATGGAGGGCGAAGTAGTGCTCCGCTTGGTTAAGCCACACGATCAAGTCCTCCCCGTCGCATGTGGGCATTTTTATCTTCCGTACCTCCGCCCCCACGATACGGTGGTAGCTCTGCTGAGTTGCTCTCGGATCTCGCTGTCGTCGGGCCGGATTCGCTAGATCTGGTATCTGAGAACTCAGATCTGGACCCGAGCCACCCGGATCTACCTCGATCTGTGACCCTCGAGGAACGCTCACCGGATCTCCACCTCTTGGAGACAACAGAGCCCTCGCCTTGAAGGAAAAGGCTTCCATCTTCGAGTCAAACCTCGTATCTCTGCCTTCACATCCGAGATCTCGGATCTGACCTCCGATTGAAAGTTTCCCACCGTCGACGATATCCCGCCAACGGCGACTCTAGATCTGGAATCCGGCTCAACTGCGTCGGCGGTCTCTGCAACTCCGCCTCCAGGGTTTCCACACGAGTATCGATCTTTGATGGCATCGTTGGAGTGCTCAGATACCAATGTTAGCTCAGGCCCGAACGGAGGAACGAGGGGGGCGCCTCGGAGATTTTATTGATAGCCCCAAAGGGGAAAAAAAAGGGTACAACGAGAGAAGGAGGGACTCTCCCCACAATCGCCCTGAGAGAAAATACTCTCGACCAGACACTAAGTCACCAATATACACAATGACCAAAAAGATACCAACAGACTCACTCAACTGACCTTTTATACAAGGACTCTTGCTATGACTCTATAGACACACAAATTGACACACTATTATACTCTTTGTATAGCCTATTATTCTTATAAGTACTCGGTCAGCCTTGCTGATTCAATTGGACCCAACTGGACCCACAGATGACTTGGACCTCTTGTTCCCACATCTCTTTCTCATATACACTTGATGGATGGGTGGACGACCCTAAATCGTATCAGAGTTCTTGGTATTGGGCTCAACTGATTAGACTACCTCCTAAGACTGCTCATAAAGTATTAAAGTAACAAAATTGAGACAATCCCAACAATCCTGCAAATTGCTAAAGGAACAAACTATCTTATTCAATTCAAGCCCCCTCGCCTCCACATCCACATCACAACAATGCATACATGGATGTTTGATATAACAACATGCAGTGCAACAATCCCAGATAGTGATAAATTCACACAATCTATACTCCTAATATTGCGAAAATAGTTCGACCACATCAAATTCCTTCTAGTGCAACAATCTTCTTCAAGCTACATTCTCAGTGCCCTTCAAAGATCAGGCCTTGCTTTTTAGAACTAATAAAAATATACAAATTCAAGAAACTAAGGGCACAAATTTTATGAATCATTGCGTTTTTACAAGAATTTTTAATTGTAGGGACTGATCTAATATTTCAAGTCTAGATTTGCTTGTACGTGTAAATTTGTAACCAATTTCCACATGGTTACCATATTTCTATAAATCAATTAAAAACTCTTCGCACACTCGCCGTAATAGAAACCAACTTAACTACAAAACCCTGGACTCCAACACGAGTCGTACCCCCAATCTTGTCACCCTATAAATGCTTTGACACGATTATTCTTTTAAACGCGCCAAATGTTGTCCATGTCTCCGTAGCCTTAATCCCAAATTAGTTGGGGTCGGCTACATGGATCAATCTCTTCAATTGCGCTCGTTTTAGTGCAATTGATGGCGTGCTTTCCAAATCATTTAAATTCATCCTAATCAATGCGTCCCAAGTTAGTTTCAGTCAATACCACCTAATTACACCAAGCGAAGCTTCATCTGCTCTAAACGAGTCGATGGGTCGCTTTTTTCGGCTCGAAACACGCCGATGTTTCGATCAACAAGACTCGTTAAGCGACAAACGAAGATCATACACAATAGACAGAACAATCACGATGAATTGAAAATTATGTTTATAGAAATGGAAACCCTAGTTCGAGATTGGTTTGGGAAATTCGACGGACCTGATTTCGAGAGAGATGGTTCTGATGAGATCAGACGCTTGAATACAGATCTCAATCCACCGTTCAACGCCATCGAAATCAACAACAACAACAAACTTGGAATCTGCTCTCTCTCTCTCTCTCGAATGAGTCCTAGGAGACCACCGAACACGAAAATGTGTTTATTTATAGTGTCTTTGGGGTTGGTCCCTGTTCAATACTAGAAATTATGATTTAGTCCCTCCGGAGTCCGAACTCCGCACTCCGCTCAGTCCAGTTATATTTCCCTCGAATTAGCGATAAGTCCCTGATTTGTATTATTATTCTTCTTCTCATCCTTGTTTTAAAGTGATTATGAGTTTTTTTTTGGAATATTAGTTCGGTAGCTAAAATGAGAATGCTTAGGAGGTCGACTCGGTCCTAAGCATTTAGGGGCCGAATGTGAAATTATAAAGTGAGGCTCTCAAATAAAATGCTTATTAACTCACGAGACATGCACTTGTTGGTGTCCCTTGATTTTTGCATTGATGTGTGTCATACACATCTCAATGTGTATTTAAAGGACACCAACAAGTGCGTGTCTTTAATTAGTGCATGTCTTTTGTGGGTTATATTAGCATTATTTCTCAATTATAAATGTGTGAAAAAATAATTAAGAACAAATACTTGTGAACTAAATGTAAATCACTCAATAAATTGCTCAATTAAAGTACAATAATATGATCAAAATCTCTCAGGTTGTCTACAAAATGTTTAAAATAAAGTAGTAAAATTAGTCATTCAAGAAAAAAAATAAAACACTAAAATCTAGCCACGCTTGCAAATTACACAAAATAAAATAAGCTAGAAAGTTAGAGAAAATAAGTTGAAATAACTATTTGTCAGAGTAGAAAATTAAAATTTATTTTGAAAATTATATTTACAATTAATTTACTAGCTAACGTTTAATTATCACTTAATAGTAATTTTTTCAAAAAAAAATGCATTTATACCTTTTTTTTTTCAAAAAATGGGCCCCTGAGGGGCCGAGGGCTCGGTGCGGTCGCCCCTACTCGTCCCCCTTCAGGACCGACTTTTGCTTAGGAAGATGTGCGATAAAACTCCTAGAAGTGAAATAAAAAATATAGAAATTTTATGAAAAGTAAAAAGTAGCGGCAATTGACATCAAGATTATACAATGGGTGATTGTAGTTGTTTGGACTCTTTAAGAGACGACTTACATAGGTCTTCATTAAAAAACTCGACTTATGAAAAATTGAAAAAAAATCGATAAAGTATGGATAGGGTGAAGCTTACTTGGAACGCATTTATTATGAGAGATCAATTTTTTCAATTATTTGAAAAGCACACCATTAATTGCATTAAAAATTATGTGCAATGAAATAGTTTGATCCATGTAGGTAGCACGACTAATTTGAGATTATAGTACAATTTAATAGTTTAAGTGGTTGAATGGTTAAACTTTATTTTCCAAATTAATAGTGATAATTGAATGAAACAATGTAATTTCCCATGACAAGAAAAATTGTTAGAGATTTAAAGAACAAGAAAGGGATATTTACCGGAGTTCGAGTTCGAATCTCGGAAATCAAACACCAACGTTGGAAGCTCCCCACTCGCATGGTGCGCGACTAGATGTGAACTCAGAGTAGTCAAATGGTCGGTATATTGGGTTCTTTAAACAACAAAAATAAAAAAAAAAGACATTTACTATAGCGACCGTTTTCCTAATCTTGGGCACCGCCTAGCCTAATCATATCATTGAGCCCTAATTACAGCCACGTAGAACTTAAACAATGTATTAATCATACTTTTTTTTTGTCATATTCTCATTGTTATTCATGTCTATGACAAGTATTATTCATATCTAGATGTTCGTGATTTTCATAGTTAATTAAAATTGTTCAATAACTCATTGTGTTTTAGCGAAAGTCTTAAATAGATTGTGGAAGCTTAAATTAATAATTCATAAGTGTGGAAACCAAGAAAACAACGATCACATATATATATAACAAAAGAGGGCGATACCAATGTAATAAACATGTGTCGAGTCGGAGAATCAATCACTCAACCTAATATATAGCCCAAAAGTATATAAAAGACGTACAATATGTAAATACACGCAATATAAACGAAAACTTACAAAAGTATGATAAGCAATATGTTAATTTATTTAGCACGAGTGTCCTATAGACACTCGTGATAGGACACTCGTGCTGGTATCCTAGCTATCCATTATGTCATCAATTTCATCTAGGAGAATCGCACGGCTTTCATTTGGTCCTATCTCCACTAATTCCACTTCGTTGACAAATTTCTACACAAATTTCATGGGATTCCACAATTCGTATCTCGAGGTACATCCAAAAGGTAGGATTTTAAATTTAAACTTTAGGTTTTTTCATATTAGTTTGATTTGATTACACTATAGTCTATAAATTAAATAGTCAAGTTGGTTGTAATAATATGTGTACATGTATTTAAATAACTCACCAATCACTCTCAATCGAGTCCCACGCCCGCACGCATCTCGAGGCGTATATTCGCTCGCGTTTCGACGCTTATAAATAACAAGTGGAGGTGACTTAGTAAATCTACACATATACAATACATTAGCCATCCATCACATCACAAATACAATACAACTCCGTCTCCGAGGCGAGTGTTAGGACTGTGCACCAGTCATCGGGCCACGTCACGGGTCGATGACTCTTAATTATGAACAAATCTGTTATCAACAAGATTTGGACCGTTGCACATACTTTGGTCACCGAAATTGGGCACCGTCTCACTCGATTACCGCACGAAACAACTCGAGATGCACGAGCGACATCCGAATGGGTCGGTGCCGAGAGTATGTTAAGGGTAACGCAATTTTTTTCCTTTCTTTGGAGTACACATTTTACTGTTTAGTAATCAAAGTAGAACGCTCACGATTCTCGCATGGTCGAATGCGGAACGTTGGAACTCCTCGTTTTTGAAAACTTTTCGTTGCGCGCCAACGCGCGCTCATTCTAGGGTTTACTCGCGAGAGCGAAAACTCGAAAATCCAAACCCTAATCGCTTCGCAATCGAAACCACTCTTCGCTCCTCCATCTTCTTCGATCGAATGTCTTCTTCGCGACCGATTCCAACCGAAACCATCCACAATGTCGACGAAGAAGAAGACGACGATGTGAGTTCGTTCGCAAACTTGTACAGGTCTCTCAATTTCTCTCTTTGTTGGTAACGAATGAATCTCTAGATCTCTTTTGATTGTGCAGGAGTTCGATTGGGAGGCGGCGGTGAGGGAGATCGACGTTGCGTGCCAGGGCGGCGGCGCATCGACCTCAAACTCTTGCCAAGAAGGGCGAAATTCGGTTAATTGGAGGGTTAGTGGGAATGGGATTGTGGGGGTTTCTCGGCCGCAGGTGCCGAAGAGAACATCTGCGGCTCCCAGGCAGTCGACGCTGGATAAGTTCGTTAAGGGGGTGGCGAGGAGACCGGATGTGGGGGGTGGATCTTCTGACCAGCAGAGAGTGGAGGAAGAGAGGAATAATGGGGATGGGAGCGGTGATTGGGGGCCGTGTTACTGTGAGATTGACATGGAGGCAGCTAAGACATGGATTTATCCAGGTTCGAGATTTCATCTTTGTGTATATTCTTTTGAGAATTGTTGAAATTTGTTGCGAATCGCCTTGTTTAAGTTGGCAGTGCACTAGATTTGAACTGAAAATCGTGAACTTTGGTCGAGCTGTTGGAAATTTAGTGTTGGTCTTGGTAATGGCAGGTTTAGAAATTATCAGAAGAATCAAAACTGGAAATTTGTGATTAAATTTAAAAATCAGTTTTTGATTGAGATGCTCTGCGATCCGTGTTTTTTCGTCTATATTTTTGAATTGTTAGCTCTTGATTAGGACATTATTAGCCATTTCTTATGGTTTTTTGACAATCTTATTGGCAAGGGTGTGCAACGGCCTGGTTTCAAATACATTGATAACAATAACGTATCATCTTTTTCTTTGCAGTTAATATTCCTCTTCGTGACTACCAGCTTTCTATTACCAGGACGGCACTGTTTTCAAATACGCTGGTGGCGTTGCCAACTGGGCTTGGGAAGACTCTTATTGCTGCTGTTGTTATGTATAATTACTTCAGATGGTTTCCTAGCGGTATGTATCACAGTACGAGCCACTCCATATATAGGCACTTCTTTGTTTTGACTTTGTAAATTTGGCTCATACATGAATTGGCAAGAAATGGCAGGCAACTTGTTGACTCCATGTTACAATGATGGATGAGGGTTGTGCTGGCAATTCCAATTCTTATGAACACGGATACCTTTTCTTTTACTGATGTCTAATATTTAAAACGCATGCCCATGATCTCGTTACTCTTAAATTGAAAGGATGGAAGTTGTTTAACTTTTTGATAGTTTTTGAACACGTTTAACCTTTTAATAGTTACTTTCTGAATATTTATGTCAGGTAAAATTGTTTTCACTGCTCCCTCTCGACCTCTTGTCATGCAACAAATTGAAGCATGCCATAACATTGTTGGGATTCCCCAGGTGCAATGTTGTTTTCTTTCCCATCTATTTGTTAATATTTCAGTTATTCATAGGGAAAATAATGACTCATTAGCTTTTGCATGTTTTGAAAGAATTGATCAAATTGATTGCAGGATTGGACAATTGATATGACTGGTCAGGTAAATCCTTCTAATAGGGCACGGTTTTGGGAAACAAAGAGAGTTTTTTTTGTTACCCCCCAAGTGCTGGAGAAAGACATTCAGTCCGGTGAGTGAGTCATTAGCAACTAGCTCTTGTTACCATTTGGATTTTTCGTTGCTTACCTGTCATGTTGTATCCTATAAGAATTTCACTTGAATTATTTCTGGGAGAATTGTAATTCATATGCTACAATTGCTATTTGATTATTGAAGGTGAAGACTTAGGAAATACAAATAAGGTGTTATTACTCTTCAGCCCCTTTTTCTCCTTCGGGTTCAATATTTTCCCGGGGGTCTAACATATGTATATGTTAAATATCTGGTAATTTTATTTATATAACCAATAAATAAATTTATATAGCAAATAAAATTGAAAGACAAAGAGCTCATCTGTTTATTGTTACTAAATCAATCCAATTATTTCAAAGCTTTTGTATTTCATTTTTCACTTCCAGTTTTCTGCTTGAATGTTGAAAAGATGCCTTCCCAACAAGCTCTAGTGTAGGCTAAATTCTACTTCTCTATATTGTCCTTATAATTACTTGTATGAAACACAACTTAAGACTTTGCAGAATTATATGATTGGCATACAAATAAGTCTTGAGAATTAAGCTACTTAACTATACGACACAAGTATTTGCACTTGAATTGTCAGTTGAAAGAAGCTATTGCATGCAATTTTCTGTGACTATTCCTTTTTCCTTGCCTTTAGTCCATGAATTTCTCTTCTTCACTTGTTTTTTCATTCCTAGTTTCTATGCTGCATGCATTGTTGCTAATTCCTGCTCAAGTTGTATTTTCTAACAGGCACATGTATAGTTAAACAACTAGTATGCTTGGTGATTGATGAAGCTCATCGAGCATTGGGTAATTATTCTTATTGCGTGGCAGTTCGGGAGGTGGGCCTTTGCCATTTCTTATTGTTTTTTCTGCACTACAATTTCAATTGGCCCCTTTTATTGCTCATCTTTCTTCATCTCTCTTCAAATTCACAGTTGTTGGCCGTGCCAGTACAGTTGAGGATATTGGCTCTAACAGCAACTCCTGGGTGTAAGTAGCCTCTCAGTTGCTTGAGATTCCCAATACTACAGGTCTTTGATTCTTATATTAGTGTCTGTTATACAGCCAAACAACAGACCATACAGACTATTATAAACAACTTATGTATTTCAAAGCTTGAATATCGAAATGAGAGTGATCACGATGTCAGCCGTTATGTGCATGACAGAAAATTGGAACTAATACAGGTAAAGAAGGCATCTTTATCCAGTTGAATTCAGTTGCTGTGCCTGAGAAATCTGTTAATGTTTTTTCCCCCTCATCTCTTCTTTAATCTCATGAACAATGATTTCAGGTCCCAATGGGCAAGGATGCTGTTGAAATCAATAATCTGCTTCTGGAAGTTATAAAACCCTTTGTGTCTAGGCTTTGTGCATTTGGGGTGCTTCATAATAGAGACTTCCAAACCGTATGTTTCTATGAGTTCGTAAATTTCTCTATTTCGTCATTATCATAATGTTTGATTCTATATCTGTGTTGAATTTCAGATGCTTTTGTCCTTTCACACTATGAATGACTCTTACTGAAAGCAAAAATAAAAAAAGAAGCACAAGTTATGACTAAAAAACAATTTGGAAAACCTGGACATAATAATATAAGTCTAGTCCAAATTATTGAAGCACCCATTGATGAGTTTGCTCTATAATTGTGGAAGAGGGTATTACAGTCGAGTAAGAGCTGCGACCAATTTTCAAGATCACATTGGTTTTGCGCCTACAGCTTGGTTGATCAATTATAGCAGCTGACTTAGTCTAATTGGGTAGATGGATGTCAAGAATCAAAGGGAGCTGCTTGGGCAACATTTTACATGCGAAATGTTTATTTTATACTTTTTGGGCTTGGAACTAAGAGTGAAAAAAGGACATGTACGTTTACCAAAAATAAGGACATGCAGTTCTGCGAAAAAGCGTTACACGTTGCAGTTTATCTTCTTGTAATTTCGTATCGCTCCTTCGTTGCTACCTGATGAGCCTTGGGTTGTCAATATGCTCAGTACTCAGCAGCGTAATGTGTCTTGCATAGTTGATGAATGGTATTAACTACATCTCATAAATTGTTGATGTGTGAACAATTCCTTATCTCTTAGAATCCCCATTGAGTGATATGCAGAAATCTTGTTGTCTTAGTGAAGTTTGCATCCTTCTTGTGTGATTTCTGACTTCTTGTCATAGCTATGGTTCATTTCTACAATTAGATAAAACTTTCTCTTTTGTATTTTTGTAATTCGTGCATAATTACTTGATATTTTGGTTCATTACTTACTTTCTAGATGTGAGAAGTCTTCTGTCTTCTTCTGATTGTGGAAAAAAGCTTAAAAAACTCATCAGCTCTATTTTTTTGATATGCTTTTTGTTTCTCGGTTACTGTGGTTTGAGATCTATCGCCATTAGTTTGCTTCTAGTAAATGCGTGTTATAGCAATTTATAATTGAATATTGTGTTTATAATTTTATTGAAACTCATCTTTGCGTATTGACAGCTAAGCCCATGCGATTTGCTTAATTCTAGGGATAAATTTCGGCAAGCACCTCCTTTAGAACTTCCTCACATTAGATATGGAGAAGTTGAAGGATATTTTGGGGTTCTCATTACTCTTTACCACATACGTAAGTTGTTATCAAGCCATGGTATAAGACCAGCATATGAGATGCTTGAAGAAAAGCTGCAACAGGGGTAAGAGCTTCTTCTCCCTTTCAAGGCGCAATATAATCATATCTGAGTTCAAGGAGTCAATTATTTTGTGTGAAATGGGAGTAGTCCTTGTGAGACAATGAGTGATTACTAGAGATTGGTGTAGACTCAAGTGCAAAAGTCACAATCCATATTCTACTGCTAGTCTACTGTTTTAATGATGCTTTGACTACTTGTGAGTAATTTGTCCTGGCATTTAGGCTGTGACTTGGCGCTTTGCATGGTTAGGTGAAGCGTGACTTTGGTTATTAGGAAAATAAGGCTACACAATGCATGCTTTTAAGTATTTCTACACATGAAATTCACTATTTCTTTTAACTTTTGAAACTTAAACAAGTTGCAGCATAATTGGAAAAGCATAAAATCTTTAGAAAGACTACTTGCGTAATACTGACAAACACACAACTTGAAGAATTATTATGTGGCTTATCTCATCATTGCTAGCTTGAATGTTAATACTAATTTGGAAGGATCTAGTATTTTAATAGGTTCTGATCCATGTGCGGAAATGAACATATAGCATTGACGAAAAGTGTAAGATCATTGCTAGGACTCTTTCGAATGTTTTCTCTCATGTCGTTAATGCTTACTTTGGCAACAGTCTAAGGCCTAGATGACTTGGAACTGACTGTTTTTTTTATTATTTATTTGTTTTAAGTTAGTCAGGTCAACATAAATTTTTTTTTTTGAATTCTTCTCCATAATTTCTTCTATTACTTTTTATGCTATATTTTCCCTTGCTCAGCAGCATTAAATTGAGGGTTTGGGATTGAGGCTTTGTTATTCTTGTTCTTGTTCAAAGTTATGAGTACAGAGATAAGAGATTTTCTTGTCGTCTTCCATCAATATAAATTTGGGTTTTCCTAGATTTGGATGTAGCTGAGCATAAGGGAGATTATTGGTATGTGAACTTGATGCACATGTATTTATTTGATAGCTGTAGCTCTTGGCTTAGTTACGAATTGCACCTAAACATTGATATGGCGTTTTCTTGCACTTATCTGATTACCATACTCGGTTCTGGACCTGAACTCTGGGGGGTATTCTTTTTATGATTTTAAAAATTACAAGCGCATGTGATTTAGCAGGTATTTGAGGTTTTTATTCAAGCAGATTCCTTTTCCAGGTCATTTGCAAGAGTCATGAGCAGAAATGAAGTCATACATAAGACAAAACTTCTGATGCAACAAAGCTTGTCTCATGGTGCATCCAGTCCAAAATTAACAAAAATGATAGAAATATTGATTGATCATTTCGGTAAGTAATATTTCCATCGTGTTTCTGTTTCAACACGTTTCAAGTGCATGAAAAAGTATTTTTCCTTCATGCTATACTTGGAATTTAATGGATTGTAATGCTTAGATTCTGATTAGGATGTTGTTACCTATTGGAATACTTCTCTATGGAAAAAGGAGATTATTGCATGCACTATAGAACAATTGGATCATGAATGTTAATTATCATCTACGGACTGCATGCTTTATCTTAATTTGTCATTTTTCTGAAAATGCGATTGATGTTTGCAGCGACTAACAATCCAAAGAGCTCGAGGGTAATCATTTTCTCTAATTTTAGGGGAAGCGTCAGGTGAGAGCAGTTCGTGCAAACATTGCTGTTACCCAACAGTTTCTATTGTTTTAAGGTTATTTAAATGAATTGAACCATGATATTGTCCTTGCGCGTTTCATTTTTGAAATTTATTTCCCCAATTTTCTGCCTGTTTCGCAGAGATACGTGTTTTAATTTCTTATTGCTCTTAACTCAAATGGGACATAAAAAATAACAAGTTTACTTGTCCAAATCCAGGGACATAATGGATTCATTGGCAAATATCGGAGATTCAGTTAAAGCTACTGAGTTTATTGGGCAAAGCTCAGGTCATTGTTTCTCTTTTGTGCGTTTCAATTTGTTGTGTAGCAAAACATTGATTATCCTTCACACGAATTGCATTGATGAACTTGTTATACTTCTTTGAATTTGCATTTTTGAATGTCATAATTTGTGAAGTATGGAATGAAAAATAGGCCTGATTTTGCCCCTAGATTTCAAGAAAGTTGCGGTCTCTGGGTTTTGAAAGGAAGTGAGGAAGATCAAGAATGCAGTAGTTCTAGTCTTCTAGAACTTGGTGACTGTAAAATCGCTTTCTCAATTAGAATTTATTTTTTAGTGTTTAAAAGGAATGGACCAAATTGCTGGATTTCCTTTGAGGGGGTTGAGGGCCGAAGCTAGAGGGATTTTCAGATGGAAAATAGAATTCAAATTTGGTTAATTGGGAGGTGCGCTAAAGAATTTTGAAATATTGTCTTTTTGCCAAGGCTCCCTGTGCTTCATGCCTAGTTACAACATTCCCCCTTGACTGGTTCACCTTGAACGTCCTGTGTGTGGTTTCCGTCTGGTTGCCTGCTAAAGCACGCAAGTGACACCTTACTAAATAGCAAGATACTTTCAGATGATTGATGTTTTTTGTAGAGACATACGTATCACTACTTACTATTTCTAGCCAAGATAAATGTAAATCTTTGAGCCCATGAAAGTTTTTCTACATATGATAGGGTTCCTAGAGATGTTCTTTGGTTGGTTCTAGAAAGAAAAGGAATGCATGCTAGATACGTAGACGCTATTAAGGATATGTACGAGGGAGTAGTAACGAGTATAAAGACATTTGGAGGAGCTACAAAAGAATTTCCCATTACGATAGGAGTAGATCAAGGATCGGCTTTAAGCACATATCTCTTTACTTTAGTTATGGATGAACTGACTATGCATATTCAAGAGGATATACTATGGTGTATGTTATTTGCAAATTATATTGTCTTAGTGGACGAAACAAAAGATGGAGTGAATAGGAAAATAGAACTTTGGAGAAATACATTAGAATCTAAAGGCATTAAGTTGAGTAGGACGAAAATCAAATACATGCACTGTGAGTTTAGAAATACTAGATATCGAGATGATGGTGTAGTAAAATTAGGGGAAGTAGAAGTTCTTAAGGTGAACCACTTTCGATATCTAGGATCAATCATACAAAATGATGGTAATATTGAGAATGATGTCACACATATAATTCAAGTTGGATGGAAGAAATGGCGGAGTGCAACATGGGTGATTTGTGATCGAAATGTTCCTACTAAGTTAAAAGGAAAATTTTATAGGACCGCAATTAGGCCAGCTATGCTCTGGGAAGTGAATGTTGGGCGGTAAGACAACAACAATTACATAAAATGAACATAGCAGAAATGAAGATGCTTAGGTGGATGTGCGGTAAAACTCGTAATGATAGAATAAGAAATTTAGAAATTCAAAGACAAGTAAGAGTAGCACCAATTGACACAAAGATTAGGGAAGGGCGGTTGCGGTGGTTTGGTCACCTGCAAAGACGGCCTACAAATGCCTCATTAGAAAACTTGACTCAATAGAAACTGAAGAAATTCGATGAGGTAGGGGTAGACCAAAGTTAACATGTGACACATTAATTAGGAGAGATTTGAATGGTTTGGAAAGCCCAAGTATCAATTGCACTTAATCGAGCACAATGGAAGAGTTTGATCCATGTAGCCGACCCCAATTAATTTGGGATTGAGGCTATGTTGTTGGTTGTTGTTTGCTTCTCAAGTTTGTGTAAACGAGCTGGTGGAGGTTGTTTACTTTGATGATTTCCATGTAACCTTTTTGGTGTTTTCAACTTCTTGCAGGAAAAGCTTTGAAAGGGCAGACTCAAAAAGTGCAACAAGCTGTTTTACAGGTGATCTATGCCTATGGATAAAGGCTTGTGTTTGCCTTATAAATGACTGATCTAATTTAACCAATCTTTAAACAGAAATTTCGAGCCGGTGGATACAATGTTATTGTGGCGACATCAATTGGTGAAGAAGGCTTGGATATCATGGAAGTTGATCTTGTAATATGTTTTGATGCCAATATCTCACCTTTGAGAATGATACAGCGCATGGGAAGGACTGGCAGGAAGCATGATGGACGAGTAGATATCCTTGTGCTGTGTTCTTCTCGATTTAGTTGAAAATTACTTTATTTGTTTAATTATATATACAGACCTCCTTTCATCCCTTTTCCTCCTTTTTTTTTTTTTTTTTTTTTTTTTGAATATTCGATTCTCAACTTACCGGTAACCTGTTAGGAAAAATTTCTGTTGTTGCTCTAGTAATTTCCTTGACAATTCAAACTTGTTTTAGCTTGCGAAGGGTCAGAGTTAAAGGGATACCTGCGAAAGCAAGCAACAGGCAAGGCCGTAAAGAAACACATGCGTAATGGAGGAATGAATAGCTTTGATTTTCACTCCAGTCCTCGGATGGTAACCACCATATTATGCTTGTCTTTATGCCCCATTTTTTATGGTTCACACTGTTAACTCAATTGTTTCTTATTCTAGATTCCACATGTCTGCAAACCAGATGTTCAGTTCGTCGAAATGTCAATTGAGCAGTTTGTTCCTCGTGGGAAGAAAGTGAAATCTGATCAAATGCATAGATTGATTTTTAAGGAAAAAATCTCATTGTCTGAAGCTGATTTACTTGCTAAATATTTTAACAATTGTGTAGAAAATGTATGGAAACCGTCCCTTGTTGCCTTTCCTCACTTCCAGGCATTCCCCTCCAGAGTACATAATGTAATACATTCATTCAGAACTGGGATGCTGATTGATGCCATTCAACATCTGCAAGGGCTCTCATTTGGTGAAGATAATGAGATGTTGCAGGTAGATATTTCGCAGGGGATTTGACTTTGTGCTAAACAACTTCCTTTAAATATTTGCACCCCAATAGAGAAAAGTTAATGTTGTATTTTTCAGATTCCTGTTGATGGTACGATGCCAGATCTATGCGCGGGAACAGAAATTGATGATCAAGATAGCCAGAGTTTGCAAGGTAGCCTCTCTCATATGCTGGTTACGCTTTTACATACAACAACATAGTTTGACAGAAATATTTCATTATTAAAATTTTGATAGCTCACCTGAGCAGTTTGATCGATCTTTACCAACTCTAGTTGATGGGGATTTCTTATATTTTCCTAGTTATTTGAAGTTACTATGATGTTTCCCTTGGATATGTAAAGACTTTTTGTCTCGAGATCTTTTCCAAGTGACACTTCTTGCCCGATTTTCTTCTTTGTAGCATAATGTGCCAGCTAACCACAATTTGCAACTTTAGCATGCTCCTCATTTGTTTGTTACTTCCATTTTCTTCAGCTTTCTCTCATTATTTCGTAGGCAAGCACATAGAAAAAGTGGATGGTATGACCGTATGAGTATCGAACAAGAGTTATTCTGATGAAGTTTCTTTTATTGCAGATTTGGTCCGCAGTTCTCCAAAAGCACACTCACAGAGCAAAAACTTGGATTTTGCAATGCCATTTGCGATGCTATCAAATTGTGAAGAGGAAAAATGTGTGTCCAATGCGTCTGGCCACTGTTTTCTCTTTCAGACTCAGTTTGTATCTCTTGATATGTTTGGAAAAGTCTCTATCACGTCAGTTCCTTCTCTTCCTTTTGCAAAAGAATCTTCACATTGTGAGAGCATTGCCGTGAAGAAAAATCCCTGTCCTAATATTGCATCTTGTGGAGATCATGTGGAGCCAGCTAAAGCTACTGAGAAGTTAACAAATCTTAGTATGACAAAATGTATTAACCATGACATTATGTTGTTTCCTAGTTTTTGCAAATCTCATTCTCATGAGGAGCAAATACCACTTGGTGTCGAGACAGTTTTACTTCAAACACCCAGTTCAAAAGGAGACTTCATGAATTCAGAAGTTCTGATTATTGAGACTCCTGGCAGTGTTAGAAGGAATATTTCAAAGTTGATTGATAAAGAATCATCCGCTCACGATTTCAAAGATGTTGAGATGAGCCCTAGACTTACTAATATGGTTGAGAAAGGGGTTGTTCCAGAGTCTCCTATAGGTGAGATCGGTTTTTTATTGCACCTTAAGCAATAAGCATGATTCTGTTTCTTGTCCAACGTTTTACCATGCTAACACTGTCTCTTTTATTTTATTTTTTTAATTGCTGCCTAGATTGTCAAGAGAAAAGCAGCCCCACTGTTAAGAGCAAGGTCATGGATACACCAGCAGACCTTGAAATGAGTGCAGATATTATTTCTCGTGTTACTTTGTTGAAAGCCGGTGATTTGCTGCCGCCGAAGGAGCTTCATTCAGATGGAAGGGAAAAACCGGCAGTCTCCGGTACTGCCTGTCAAAGAGGTTGTAGTTCTGCTTCACCTAAGAACAATAATATCATAAATGCAGATCGCCATTCAGGCTCTCCCGTAACTGATGAAATTCGTACCCCACTTGTTAATCTAACTAGTAACTGTAGTAAAGAGTGGTATCTGAGTTCCGGAGATGCATCAATGGGCATTCAGCAGGTGCCAAAGTTAAAAAGATTGCGCAAGTATGGTGAGTCTCGCAGGGTATTGTCTTCCAACAGAATGAAGGAGAATGTTGGTGGACCTATCACTAGCAGAAGCAAATCCTCTGCTGGCGCAAGACCTGGATCAGTAAAGCACAAAAAAGGCAAGTGGAATTAGCCTGTACAATATTTCTTTTTGTTAAGTTTGTAGTCCATTTAACTTCATATTCCTCCATTGATGTTTTTCAGTTAAGCAAAAGCGAGCAACTCATGCTGAATTATTTATCGAAAACGAAGCAGAGTAAGAGTTTCTATGATCATGAAGGATCTTCAAGTTTCTTTTATTTGTTTCTTCTATTAACAAGCATTGTTTGATTTGATTTTGAATGAAGTATTGAAGTATAAGCATCTTGAGTGATCTTTTCAAGCTCATCTTTTGTTAATTTTTGTCAGGGTATCTTCAGATGCTGATGTGTCTGATGATGAAGAAGAAAAGGAATGTGATTCATTTGATGATAGTTTCATTGATGATAGAACATGCCCTGAAACACCAAGTACTCAGGCAGAAGCTGGTAGAAATGACATGATGGCAGTTTACAGGTGAATTAGTTTTTCAGTACCTCATCTTTCATAGTTTAATGTTTTTTGTAGGTTATCTTTTTTGCATTTGTTTTGATGATCAAATACATTTCATCCAATGTATGCATGACTGTGTTCTAACTTCTAATTCAGGAGAAAAAAAATCACAATTTGCCAGTACTAGTAGGATGGCTGATGTTGGACCACCGGTAAAAGATTAATTACATGTCATAAAACTAAAAGGATCCTTATTGCTTAATTTGCCAACATGCAAGCATTTGCATGGCATTACACCATATTTAATTAAGCTTGTGGTAATTTGATTGAAAGAACCACAAAAGTTGCAGTGCAACACCCAGAATTCTTAGTTCGTCTCCTCGAATTTATTATGTTTATGCGTAGTTAGCTCTTCAAGGACCAAATAGAAATATCTAAGGTTTAAGGAGACCTCCTTGATTTAGGTTTTTATTAACTGTCTAAAACATATATAGAAGACTAGCTAAATCCTCCAAATTTTAAAATAAAGGTTTCGGGATAAACAAGCTAGGAATATGGAGAATGATTGGAGATTTCCTATAAAAAACAACCTGTTTCATAATGCAAGATTGTAAGTTTTTGAAAGGGATGATTGACTTTTCTTTCAAGAAAGTGCACTTTATCTCCTTATCGAAGAGGTAGCTAATGATGCAAGGTTTTGTGCGTGTTGTCCCCAAACCTCAAAAACCTTTTGAAGTCTACCTAGTTCTTTCAGAGTGAGATGCAGAAAATTTATTTGAGAACAAGAATGGAAGGCATTTAGGTGACTGGCGTTTTCCCTAACCTAGGCGACAAAAAAACTATTTATTTGTAAGTCCCTGAATAATTAATTTTTAATTTATCGGTCCATTTGTAACACTAATTATCAACTGGTCACTATGATTGGTATTCAGTAAGTTTCTAGAAGACGAACATTAATGAGACTATAGGTCCTTATGTAACGCTCATTGTGTTAACTTTTGTTGTAGGGTAGGTATTCGTATAAAAAACTTAATTCAACTAAGCTCCTTTGACTTTCTGAAAGTGACTTTGAAGGATATCGCCTGCCTAGGTTACCTCCTTGGCGGTTTTGCTCCATAATCGCCTAGATGACTCCTTGCAATCACTGCTTTAGAATTACTAAGATGGTTACAGATAATTGAACTTTCCTATTTTATGGGAGTTCCCATGTCCATCGCCATCCTCTTTGTCAATACTTTGGGATAATTAATCTGCATTTTTGGCTTCTTAGTTTTTCACATGACAGATTCTGGTGCTTACCATCTATATTTTGATGACAGACGCTCATTGCTGAGTCAATCTCCCATGGTGGTTGAACAACATTGTTCAATTGATTTCAGTCGGGGCACTCAGCATTGTGAAATCGAGACAGATGAATCTGCAAAGTCAAGGAAGAATGATCATTCTGTCCAAACATATCAAACAAGTTTACAGTCGGCAAATCAATCTGTTGCGAGGAGTTCCACATCCTGTCGAATGGACCCTGATGGTGTCTCCCATTTAGTCTCACAGGGTGAACCCAGTAACACACCAAAAGGAGAGAAAACTAGGGAGAGTAGAAAGAGAAGGGCAAGCTTTTGTCAAGGTGGATACGGCCTGGCAAACATCATACAGCCGAAACGATTGTTTCATCCAGAGGACACTGGAAATTCTTCATTACAGCACCAAGATCATAACAATGAATCTAACGGGGATTTGTTTTTTGACGATCAATTTTACAATGATCTTGATCTTGATGCTTTGGAGGCAGAAGCAACTGCACTTCTGCGGCAAAATTGTGCCTCACCAATGAGGAAAAGACCGTGTTCCAGTCCAAATCCCTCCGCTGATGCAAATATAGAGACAATGAATTCTCCATCATTTGATCTTGGGGTATGGTAATCTCAGTTGTTAATGCAGTTGTTCTATCTGTTGTAGGAATCCCTCAGAACATCCTTGCGCAAGTAGTGTGCAAGATGAGCTAAAGCAGATGACGTAAGGCCTTGCGACAACTGGGATTTACCATCAACCAACAATGTCAAGTAAGTTGTATTTTATCAGCTCATTGAATTGTATAGAATAAGTTATAAAGATTTTGTTTATGTGTATAACCCTTTTAAAGTTGGATACCTTGGTAAGGATGTGGGACATGAAGGGCATATGTTAGCTGCTAGCTCCAACATCCAACCTATTGTATCTAACCTGTACAATACATCTTTATTTGAGCAATATAGCAATTTTTTGATATGTTGAATTGTTAATGTTACAGGATTTGCTGATTTAAATCTAATATAATGACTTCTATTTGTTGAGAATCCAACACAGCACATTATACTCAATAGCATTCAGGAACTTCAAAAATAATAGTCTGTTTCCAAAGTAAGGTTTTTTTTTTTTTTTGGAGGTTAGGAAATAGGTTATTGATCATCATCATGCATAACCTTCGGTTTTCGACTTTTTTTTTTTTTTTGAGAATTATAGGTATCCATACCTTTGGTTTGACTAATCACACGGGGTTAGTCGGGTACCCCACCTCTATAGCTTGAGAGACAAGTAGCTACCAAAGAATAGTACAAGAAATGATTTTAGGCTGGATTTTGAAT
Source organism: Stephania cephalantha (assembly GCA_039657325.1). Lineage (NCBI taxonomy): Eukaryota > Viridiplantae > Streptophyta > Magnoliopsida > Ranunculales > Menispermaceae > Stephania > Stephania cephalantha. The sequence continues at coordinate 67,752,823 of CM077567.1, read as the reverse complement.
TGTTTGCTGAACTTCATAAAATAGTTCAAGGAACTCATGATTTGAACAACATCTAAGAGCCAAAAGGGCCTTGCATGTGTTTGATATCTCAATTGATGCTAACGTTGCATAACTCTACATTTAAATGCTTCCCAATTTATATTAAGTCTAAACTTAGGTATGAGGATGGAAACAAGAAAAGCAAACTGTGCCTTCATTTTCAGTGAAAGAATACAAGAACTAGAGAAGACAAGAAATAGAATCTTATCAGAATGACTGCTGGACAAAAGACTAGAATAGGACCAGTAATGTCTTTTAGTAGTTTAACTCTGAACACATTGCAGTCTCCAATGTTCATGATTGTGTTCCAACTAGATTTCCTTTTCTCCTGTTTGCGCTATGTAACCATTTATTCCCTCACTTGACTCATCAATGTTTGTACTTTGCACCAGCTTTTGTTGGCCTTCCACTCTAAAAGCTTCAGTTTTTCTAGTCTTTGGTTTATATTGTTTAGATTCGCTAAATTCATGTTTTTGTTTTAGACCTTGCTATTATAAACCAAAAAAGACACGCACTTGCTAGCGTCCCTTCAACGCGTATTGAATGTTGCATATTGGGTGTTGGCACCCCTTCAATGCATATTGGGATGTGTGTACGGACACTTGTTGGCGAAAATCAAGGGATGCCAACAAGTTTGTGCCTCGTCTCTTATAGGTTACATAAGCATTTTGTAGCTTATATTATGGAATTCTTCACAATTAATATGGTGGCATCCCGATATTTAAAATATGGTGGGATGTTGGGGTGTGATGTCAGAGGTATTATTCTAGAAATTCTCTTAATAAATCACAATAAACATAAGAAATTATGTATGTTGCACTTTTCTTTTATTTGTCTTGTTCCTTTTGTCTAAGATTGACCAAACTATGAAAAAGAGTGATCCCCTCCTTATTTAGACTCAACTAATTTTACAAACTTCTAATGCATATGTTTGATGCATAGTTGATAGAGTTGAGTTCAATTTACGTTTGGATGTGTAAATGCAAATTTTTGGAAGATCGAACGAGTTTCAACGATTGTGTAGTGAATGTATGTGTTTTGTATGTGTCGAAAGTATAATAATTTTTTTGAACTGAATTACTACATTAAGAAAGAAATGAAAGAAATTAAACCAATTAAGTACTGTCATAGAGCGTGCATGGAATTTAGTGGACCGAAAGAGTTTGATTCATGTAATTGAACCTAATTAATTTGAAATTCATGCTTCTTGTTGTCGTTGTTGCCGTTATTGTTGTTGTTGTTGTGTAATATTATGACTAATGCAAGGGGAAATAAACATGTAAAGTGTTTTTGTTGTGTAATAGCTTGTAATTAGTACCTACTAAAGCAGTGAATAATCTATATATATATAAAAGAAAGCTATGTACATATGTCACATCTACATAGCTTTCAAATTAATGTTTGCCTAATTAATATCATTGTCATAATTAATAGTCAAAGTACATTATTTTCATCTTTTTTTGTTTTTGTTCTTTTTATTTTTATACACAATAACAATTTTATTACATCATTCTTCATATATTTTACATTTAATTTTTAAACAACTTCTATTTATTAAAAAATAAATATAGATTTATAGTATTCTGAGATAATGTTCGGGCTTAAAACTAGTTGTTCATAAAATAAGAGTATCTCCAATGGTAAATATGAATTGTGAGCGCGTATTTTTACCACGTCATCAACGTGAAGATGATGTCATCTTATGTGGCACAAATATACATTGAATTCCAAAAGTGATCTCTAATGGTAAATGTGTATTGAACATCAATTGATGATGTGACTCTTTTTTATAATTTTATTAATTAAAAATTTAAACAAAATAAGTAATAAATATATTGGTCCTATGATATGGATGTCAATTTCAATGTCTAGAGTTCACATTCGAAATTGACAATTTCAATTTTCTTATGTCACATCAGCATGACATTATAAGTACACATTCCTATTGAAGACCTTTTTTTCATCTCAATGTTAATTTAATGCTACTCGACGTACATTCACATTCAACCAACATTGCATTAGAGATGCTCTAAGGTGACCAACACTTTGCCACGTGGAAAAGAGAGCAGGACTTTTAGGGCAGCCAATGAATTATCTCCAGCTGGCTTTCTAAACTTTTAGAAACTTTTTTTTATATATTTTGTAAATCAAAAGAATAAAAGAGAGATAAAATTTTTTTTAAAGAAAAGCAGATGTAGACCCAAGAAAACAACACTGATAACAAAGCTACCTCATTCCCATTCCTTGCCATTCACCATAATTTTAATTCACCTTTATTTCTTTATTCATATACAATATGCTTTTTTATTTGGTAAAAGTTTTCTGAGCTGTCCTTCCAAACCTCTTTCCTGGACAGGCAGTGAGTGTTTCCCACCATATTGAGAGGCCCCTCTGCGGCTTTGATGACCAACACATTCACTAACCACACTCGTCTGCATGACACATGATACATTCCTCTATCACACCCTAAACGAATAGAGTCATACTATCTCGACTTACTTTAAGCATGCCAATTTAGCAATCACCCTAACAATTTTCACATATCTTTTTCTTCAGTCATGTTTATATAGTCTTGAATGTTGAATCAAGTAGTTCATACTTGTAGTGTCCTACATGAATTCATGTATACATGGTGATTACACATGTGATTAACTAAGAATTGTATACAAATTACTTTAATGTGTTGCATTCCAATTGTGAATTAATATTTGTGTTGGTTTATGTGTACATGCATGTATCACATATAAATATGTGAGTATGGTTAAGTGAAAGGACATAGTGTTAGCTAGTGTGTTGAGTGTGCGAGCTTTGTCAAGCAGGTACATAACACATAATATTGTTATGAGTCGAGGGTGTGTCGTAATGGACCTGCGAGCGGGTACGCGATACTGTGACATTAAATCTTATTAGAGTTTATATTTGGGGTTTAAATAGATGAGATTTTTCTTTGTGTACTAAATTATTGATAATGGATTACATTATTTTTTGCCCGTGGTTTTTCCTTGATTTTGTGGTTTTTCATGTAAATTCTTGTGTTCATCTTTTTTCTATGGTTTGTTTATCTTTGAATGTATTCGCGTGACTGAAATCTTGAGTATTCCACGGTGATTCGTCACAACATTGAATACGAAATAATGTTCAAACAAGAAAATGAACTAATGATGTCTTTTAAGGTCATAACCTTAAATTTGTGTAAACACGTCTTAGTGTATAAAGCATGGTTCCTAATTAGGTTAGAGACGATAAATGTGTGACTTTGAGGTGGCATTCCAGCATTTCCTAATCTTCTATTTTCCTACTAGTTAGAACATAATAAGCATATATCTTAATTAAGAACTATATTCATCAAAAGCTTAGTAATTAATTAGTTGTCACCATATGATTAGCTAGGTGTGTCCCCATCACTACAATGAGCTAGGGAACACTGCCAATCCAGGAGAGCTGTCCAATTTTCTCCAAAGCTTCTTTATTGTCCACTGCACCACTTGCTTTTCCTTTGCTTTCAAGTTTTGAACTCCAAAACCATTATGCCCTTCCCTACATCTCAAGCTACCACTCTCAAGTCTCAAACTTACACATGTGAATTCTAAACAAAATAATGATCCTGTACTCCAGTCCAATATCACATTATCCAATATCTCAGAGTTACTAATTGAATCATCTAATTGATCAATTTTTCATAGCAATTCAAATTGTTATGCAAAACATGCCAATAGGAGAACTCAAATAGAAAAACCATCATCATCTCCATGATGAGGGAATGTAGATATAGAATTACAAGTTTATTTCGAAATAAATAGATATCGGCAAAATGACTTCTTATATATATCCACTTCTTTTTCAGGAGTATATTATATTTATACCATTGCTCATGATTATGGTTTAACTAAGCGATTCTTTATCTTAGAGACATCCTGTTTTTCTCCTATTAATACTACATTGATAGGAGTTTTTCTCGACTTTATTTTAAGAAAACACATTGTTTCTCATCATAGTTGTAAAAGTTTATAAAGTTTTCATTCCTATAAAAAAATAGAAAAACCATTATTGAACTCTTGGTGTACCATATCACAATATAAACTTGACAGCCCACCTTGTGTTGCTCCACTGTTATCTCAACCTTTAAACCTTCCCAACCTTATAATAGTATCTTTTGTTTTTATAAACAAAAACAAAACCATGGCAACACAAACACAAACAACAACAACAACAACAACAACAACCATGGAGGAGTTTAGTTATGAAGACTTAGAAAAGGCCACCAACAACTTCTCCCTCTCATCACTCATAGGCAAAGGTAGCCATGGTTGTGTCTACAAAGGCCAAAATCTCCATGCCCAACTCTCTAACAACCTCTTCAACATAGTTGCAATAAAAAAACCATCTCTTGCCCTTCAAATCCTCCAAGACAACTCGAAACTCGATAACGAAATCGACGTCCTATCATCGCTCCCTTCGAGTCCCTATCTCGTCAACCTCATCGGATTGACTCGCCGCCACGACAACTCCGCGACAACCCTTAACAACAACAACAACAACAAAGTCTTAGTTATGGAATTCATGCCAAACTCATCCCTCCACCACCTACTCCACCACACCGATTCAACTCAACCGAGTTGGCCAACTCGCGCTCTAATCGCCCTCCAACTCGCTCGCGCCCTCCAATTCCTCCACGACTTGCCCGAGTCATCATCGGTCGTCCACCGCGACGTCAAGCCCTCCAACATCTTGTTCGACTCGAATTGGAATGCTAAGTTAGCCGATTTCGGGCTGGCCCTTCGACTACAAACCACCGAGTCATCACCTCTGCATGACTCACTGAGTCCACCCGCTGGAACAATAGGCTACATTGATCCTACTTACACTACACCATCTAAACTAAGTGTCAAGAACGATGTGTACAGCTTTGGTGTTGTGTTGTTGGAGATTGTTAGTAGTAGGAGAGCCATCGACGTGGAAATGGACCCTGCCTCCGTCGTCGAATGGGCATTGCCGTTGATCAAGGCCGATCGAATGGACGATATCATCGACCGTCGCGCCATTCCTCCGGCGAGCGTGAGAAGTTCAATTATGACTATGTTAAGTGTGGCAGCACGTTGTGTAGAGTTAGAGCAAAACTTAAGGCCTAACATGAGAGAAGTAGTGACCGAGTTAATGAACTCGGTCCTTGTCAACGTCGAGCGGACTCGGTTTCCGCCGTTGATCAAGAGTCTCATCATGCGGATATCGAGGCGGCATCGACGGAGAAAGGAGGCGGCAAGGACGACTGTGATTCTATGTAGTGCGAAAATGTCGATAAGGGAGGTCTTGGCAGAGACTCAGTGAGTTGACTCAGTGAGTCGACTCGGGGCACGGCCAAATAGAAGATTCCGAAGGGCAGGTGGTGCAGGCTTTATTTTATTTAGTGTACATACATATATATATTGTAAAGATAAAGAAAGGTTTGGTTGATTAATTTGAGGAGGAAAAAGAGGCTTTGGACATGAGGCCTAACTTCTTTTAGGGGCATAATTTAAGTTATAGATTAAACTAAGATTAGCATGATGAATCTTTCTTGGATTTAATAAATAAATCATTTAGAGTGTCGAAGAAGAATTCTTTTTTGGTCTCGAACTTGCTAATAATACTAAAATAATAACACACGACGATTATTCCCATGAGACTTTCGTACGATCTGCCTAAACTTATCTCAGTGGTCCAGACGATTTTGACGCAATAGATAATCGAATATGAGACAATGCGCTTAATCCACACAATTTCAAACTCGCCCTTATAGTTGAATCAACCCGTCTGGAGTTGGAATTATGTTATGATTAAGGGTGAGTTTGGTAACTTCTACTTCTGCTAATGACCGAACGTGATAATAAACAAATTTTAGGTCGTATGATTCTTTTTGATATTTTAATTTGCGATTGGTAGATGAGGTAGCAAATGTTAAAAGCAAAAAAAAAAGCTAAAATTGTTAAAATTAACGTGATTTTGAAACAAAAGTGTATCCAAAGATAAATGTTTTTTGTCCCACTTTAGGCACGCTAATTTCGCATGTCATTAATTGTGACCTTCGATTGTTGCATGATCTTGGTTTGTGACATTTAATTGTTGCATCGATGTGCCTTTAAGGGACATTCATGAGTACGTATCAAATTGGTGTGTCTAAAGTAGGTCAAAATGGTAGTTACCGTTTTTAAAGCTCGAAGCAAAACTAATGGCACATTCTTTTTTTACCTAAACCATTCAATATCCGGACTCACCCTGAGTCATGTACCGTATAAGTGGAGAGAGCTTCCAATGTTGACATTTTTATTCTCAAGGCTCGAACTCGAGTTATTAGTTAAGAGGCAACAACTCGCTCACCAACCACACACACAGTCCTAAATTCTTACTACCTAACGCTTCGGCCCAATACGCCTACTTCAAATTACAAAATACACATTTTCTTAGTTGGACGTACTCAGCCCAATTACAAGACGGAAGCCCAATACAAGCCCACCCCGCTGACTCCCAAGTACCAACTACCAAACATCCGGCTAGTGCTGGCAGTATGGAAATACCGAATTTACCCTCTTTCATCTTTATTGCTTCAACAATTTTTTTTTTGGAAGATGGTGTCCATCCATTTGCAGATCCCGATTTTTATGCACACACATCGATCTATGATGGATGGACACCATCATCGAGTGTCCATCTCGGGTGACCTATTAGCGAGTCATCTTTTTTTTTTTTTTTTTTGGAGCTTACTACACAATTTATTTGACAATGTTAATTTGTTTTGAGAGCAACCTCGACAATATATATTGGGTTTCTTCTTTTTAATTTTGGGTTGGTTTTGTTAGTTTATGGAGGCTTATTGAGTGCCCTTTCATCATTAATAGGATATCATTTTAAACTTAACTAGATTTAGATTCGGACATCGTCTCGGAATACTATCAATCTATATTTACCTTTTTTTTTTATAAATAGAAGTGGTTTAAAAATAAAAAAATATGAATTATATTAGAAAATGATGTAATTTTAATTCTCGTAATAACTAAAAACAGTAATCTTCGATTAAAAAGATGAAAGATGAAAAATACTTACACGAGATTGCTATGAATTTATATTTTTTTAATAAATAAAAGTCATTCGAAAAGTAAAATATATAAAATATATGAAGAATAATGTACGTAATTGTAATTTCCATAATAACTAAAAGTTGTAATGTTCGACTAAAAATGTGAAAGATGAAAAATACGTACACTATGGGTGTGTTCGATAGCAAAAAAAATCTTCAATGAGAAAAAAACCTTTTTTTTTAGCAAATCTTCTTGAGAGAATTTTATAAAGAAAATTTTCTCACGAGAAAGAATTTTCTTTTATGGTTCAATCCGTGTGCGCATCTAAATCATCGTCGATGTCGGGCCGTTCGACGATGATGTTGGTGACGAAGCCAGAGACGAAGAGAGAAAGAAAGAGTGTATATCAGAGAAAGAGTAGCAGAGGCCAAGTTTGTTTGGGTGGAATAAATGATCAGTTCGTGTGAGAGATGGAGATATTTTCAATTTTCTACGCTAAAAGATGAGAAAATAAATGAGGAAAATAAGGGAATGTGTTTTTTTTTTTTTTTTTTTCTCAGTGCAGTTACAAAGCTATCAAACAATGGAAAAAATGGTTACACAAAAAAAGTAAACAATTTTCTATGATTTTTTTCATTTTCTTTGCTATCAAACACACCCTAAATTTTTTTGTTGCAATTATGATTTTTACTTGCAGTTATTTGTTTCAATGCTTGCTTGCAGTCGGTGGCGCAAGAAAATTAAGGTATGTCATTTTAGGGCAAAATAATAATGATGAGGCAACTTGAGTTTACTTTAGATTGTTTAATTAGGGCAAACAAATTCGTCATGGTGCTCTAATTCATATATCTCACCAATACACAAATAAAGGAAAGTAACTACGACAAGAATATACTAATACCTAAATACTGAAAACACATGATATAACAACTTTATATAGTTCCCTAACAAAATGATTATGGAAAAAAAGTTGCAATGGTTTGGAAACATCCAAAGACGGCCTATAAATGTCACAACTAGAAAACTCGACTCATTAGAAACTAAAAAAAATTGTCATTGCAGGGAAAGTCTGAAACTAACTTGAGACGCATTGATCAAAAAAGATTTAAATGATTTGAAAAGCACACCGTCAATTATAGTAAAATCGTGCGCAATAAAGAGCAAAATTCATATAGCTAGCCAACCTTAAATAATATGTGATTGAGGCTTTATAATAGACGTTGTCCTCGCATAACCTTTCGTGACCATTATTATAAACTTAATTGATTAAAATATCATGAACTTTTACAACTTTTGTTATTATATCATATCCTTTTTGAATTTGTTATTACTCTTATATCATAAACTTTATAGATTGATAAATTTACATCATAAATCATTTTTTAACTTCAAATTCGACGATGTGACATCTAAATAATGACTTTTAAAAGCCACATCATCACCTATAATTATCAAAATAATTATTAAATTTATTATTTAACCTCATTATTTAAGTGCCACGGAGTTAAAAAGTGAATGTTAGAATATAATAAAAAAGAATTTATAAAAAGGCGAGGATATTTCACCAATTTGGTATTCAAGTAATTAACCCAACGTGTATCCTAAAATCATAACCTATCGATGCACCTCGAGAAGCGTGCATCTTGACAGGTTAGGATTCATATTTCCTAACTGGGCCGGACGAGCCCAGTCTCAAAACGGAGGCCCAACCCAACCCAAGCCCGGCCCATTAACCACACAACTAACAATATCCAAACCAGAGGCGCTCGCTCGGTCGCAATCCTACGCAGACATGGAGAAATCCCACTTTCTCTCTCTACATCTCCTCCTCTTCCTCTCTTCGTCTTCTTCGTTTTCTCGCTCACCAAACCCTAACCCTAACCCTAGCCCCAACCACAGCGCCAGTTCTCGTCGATGAAGGCTTGTTGGATTCGATAGACGCGGCGATGGAGTTGCACATGAATCATCACGGCTTGTTCGAGAGGCGTCCGATCGTCCGATCCAAGGCCCCTGCCGTCAAGTGGTTCAAGGAATGGTGAGCACCGGTCGTTACTGAATTCGTGGTTTGGTTTGTCTTTTTTTTAGGTTTCCGGATGACTTTCTCGTTCGATTGGTGTTGCTGGCGCTTGAAATTTTGGTTCTTGGTGGTTTTGTTGTGTCGATTGAGTGGTTTTTTATTGATTTGTGATCTCTTGATGGTTTCGTAGTTTAGGTTTTTGAGGATTAAGCACTTGGTACTGTATTTCTTGCTGAAAGCCTGAAACTTGACTCTTGAGGTGTCCGATTTGTTGGGAACAGTAGCGAGTCTAGACTTAGAATTTGTATGTAGCAGTAATAGGGAAGCCTGAATGTATACGAACTGGATACGTCTTGCGTGTGATCGGTATCAATTGGTCATTATTAGTTCAGCCTGATTGAGTTTTCATGTGTTATTCCATATGATGCATCAATGTCTTCCTTGTTTCCTGGAAATTACTGCTCTTCGTTTAGTTTTAGATATAAACATCAGGTTTTATGCAAGCTTTAGTGGATAGGTCTTTTTTTTTTTTTTTCGGTTTCCCACTTGGTGTCTGGCGCTAATCGCACCTATTAATCCATGCTTGGGCATTGTCGAGCCTCATATGGGAGGCGGACCTCCCAACCCACGAACTCGAAGTGGAGAAATCTTTGGATTATCTTATACTAACACACGAAAAGATACTTAAAAAAAACGCGCACGCATGCACACACACAAAAAAGAAAGAAAGACATATATTGGTTTGATGGATCATGGATAAAAGCAATTAACACACAAAAGAAAGTCGTATTTTTGTTTGATGGATAAAAGCAATGTGTGGATAATGATTAGCGGTGTGGGAGATCGCTTGTTGTTTTTGCTGCCATGAGAAAACTATAAGTTGGTTTGGTTTGTCTTAAATAGTTTGAATTTCTTGTGATTTCAACTTGACAATCTTAATTAGATTTTATTTTTGAATCCAACAGTATCTTATTTAGAATTGAAAGTGATTTGGTGACTTACTTTTGATGCATATTTGCTAAATGCTAATTGCTACACTGTTGTTTGATTCTGTTGGATTCACATTGTGATGTGCAGAAATTGGAGTAGCCCCAATACATTAAAGGATTATATTATTTTTAATTGTTTCTTTTGATAAGCACATGGAGGAGATGATAACATGGATGCCTTGAAGGAAAGACATCATAGCTTAATGTTCTTACTTCCCAGCGTTGTTTCCTGAGTTTTCGTTTTCAATAGTCAATATACTTAACAAGGAAGATTTTGTGCTTGTCTGCTTGATCTGATCCCTTGAAGGAACACTAAGTGCCTCTTTGTTTCTAACAGTTAAATTAAATTATCAGTTTATTTAAAATTCGATCTGGATTATACAGACATTTCAATTATTACGAAGCCTTATTTCTGGATAATTGCCTCTTTGTTTGGAAACCATCTTCACCTAGAGAATTGTTTGCTTCTTTTCTATGTTTCATTGTATTATTTTCTAATAACCCTATCTTTTGATCTAGGATTCCACAAGATGTTGCGGCTACTGGTGGAAAATGTTTTCTTTTGAAGTGGGTTACAGGTCGGTGTTATTTAAAGTTAATTCTGCACTTAACTTTCAACTCTTAGTAAGGTGACTGATTTCCTTTTCTTGGTTATTTCAGCAAGTAGTCTAGTATATTGGAAATAAGGTTTTTACAAGAGTCTCCAACAAAAAGGAATTAGTATGACACTGTCTAAAAAGGTTTTAATAAATTTTTTGTCATAATTTCTTGCATGACTACAGGTCTCAATCTAGTTTGATTGCTCTTGCCAAAAGTTTAGGACCTTATGCTACCTAGCGAGAAATAAATTGGAAGTTTTAGGACTATTTTATTTATTTATTTATTTATTTTTGGAAAAAAATTTGTGGTCCTCTCGACAAGTTGCAGTCATCTTTTTTTTCTTACGGTGGATAGTATTTTGTCTCAAAGGAGAAAGGGAGAAAATATGGAAGGAACCAGAAATCCTTAACATGATCTTAGCAGCAAGAAGGCCCAAGCAGATGAATTAATGACCCAACTTGACTTTCCTTGTTAATGAAATTATTAACTAACTGATACAAATGCACATATTTTTAGGTTTTAAGACCTTAACTCATTTCTAGTTCAACTTATCAAACACACAATAAACTGATCTAAACTATCCATTCCCTACCAAATACAACCTTTCTTATCACAAAATAAAAATGCTCAAGGCACCAAATAAATACAACGTAGATGAAATTATGCCCTCTTTATATTGGGTTACTCATTCCTGCTTGAAGAATTAAGAAATCCAAATAACTATTTCAATAGGACTAAAGGAGGAGCAATTTGATTGTTGGGTTCTGGAGGAACCGAGGAAGTAGAGGTTACTTAATGTATATTATTCTTATTTTGAGTAATCTCTTCCTGCTTGAATATGTGAAAACTTTGAGGTTTGAATTACTAATTTGGCTGGATTAAAAATGAGGGAAGGAATCTGATTTGCGGGTAAGCTTTTCTCCACGAGAGAACGAGAGTTTGATTTGACTGCAAGCCCCAGTTAATTCAACTTTCTTGGGTGTTGTCTGGATGAAAGAACAGGAGGGATATAACAAAGCAGTTTTTTAGTGAAACGCTAATTACGAATTTGAAATGGAGTAAAGAATGTTACAAGGGATGGCCCATTGAATAATTTCCCCTTGGCAGGCTGAGTAGTCTGATAGGATCCCATATAGAGTCTCATTTAGAGTTAGTTATAAGAAAAGACTATAAATAGGGGTGAATGAGTGAGATTGTGCATCTTGGGAATTGAATGTAATTTGGGGAACTCGTAAGAGTTTGGGTTGAGAGAGTTTTAAGACTTTTCTCTAGGTTACCTTCGGGGTTGTAATCATTGTTGTTTCTCTCAATTCAATTGATCAATATCAGTGTTCTATCATTGGTGTCAGAGCATATTATCTGATTTGTAATGGCAACTACATTGGATGCAAGTCTACTTCTAGGAGAGACGAGTAGTAAGAAGATTCCAACTATGGAGGATCTGATACTTGAGTTGTTGGCGGATATGCAACAATTCCTTCAGAGTTGGGAGAACAAGACACCAACTCCGCCTCAGCCTCTAGTGGCAACCTCTCCGGTCGCTACCATCAAGTATTCCTCTCTCACGAGCATGCCTATAAAGATGGAAGAAATCGACAATCAAATCATAGTTGAGTTGAAAGATGAGTCATTTGAAGTGAAGAAACAATTGCTTGAAGTCAAATCTAAGGTGAAATTAGAGATCCGAGGGTTGATGTTGAAGATCAAAGAGCCTCTCAGTCATCCTCGCATTGACGCGTCGAAGATCTCAAGTATTCTTCACATTAGGGAGTCTAGCGGTGAAGATCGATCAGCCACTACACCACCACTGCAACCACCAGATCTAGCCGTGCTCCGAGAGGATTCGACTGATACCGCCCTAGATCGGCCTCCTTGGCCACCACCACGTCCGAGGTCTCCTCTGATGTTGACATTTCTTCTTCAAGTTCATGTGGTATCCGTCGATCAGGTTGATTTTCAATTACCTTTCTTAGCTTGTCATACCCTCGCTGTTGCAATACATTTAGGGAAGATGTCCTTTTTTGTTCGACACGCTATTCGAGGAGATCGGAGGATGCATGCTTCAACAACGCATCGAGGCGTCTATGCCTACTTCTGTGTTCACACACACACTCTAGCCCATCAGAAAGATTGTTTTCTGCCTTTAGATTATCCTCGATCTCTGCACTCTTTATCCCACTTAAGGTTGATGGTCCACCGTGTGTTTCGGCCTTTCGAGAATCATCAAACCGAGATTACTTCATCTTCCAATTCTTGGAGTTTTGTTTTGCATCCCATTGGTTTCCAGCACCATCCCTCATACCTTGGTGACGCTCTTTTAATGGTGGTTTTTCGGCCACATTTTAAGACTTGTGATTTTTGCAATTGGTCTCTGCGTATGGGTTCCTATCCGGGGACTTTGGTTCTATATGCACCGTTCACACTAATGTCTGTGCTCATCTTTATGGTCATTTTCCATGACCTCACAATCCGATGCAAATTGGGAAATAATAACCCAAGTTTAGTGATTGGAGATTGCATACTTATGAGAAGCTCGCTAAGTTGTACCCCTTGGATGGACCTATTGTTGGTGGCCATTAGATTGGGTTTCTTTGCTCCAATTTTCTCCTTTGCTCTTATCAAAACCATTGGTGGAGTACAATATGTTCAACTTGTCTTTCATCATACGGGCCTTGCCTTTTGCTCATTGATCTTGAGGTTGTTCATGCTGACAAGCGCCATGAGTATTGGGGAGTGATTTGCCCAATTCAAACATCTGATTTCCTTATGGTGATGCAGTTAACGTGTTTTGGAGTGTCCTCATTGTTCAACTTATGGCTGGTGGAGCAGGTTCCTATTCATTGTCCTAGGATAAGATTGCTATGGGTTCTTGCATGGTCCTCATTTTCAGCTGAAGCCCATGACAGCAGAACCATCACGTCGGCACTGAGTTGTGTTCCTCGTTTTGTTACTACAAGGTTCATATGGATCCTAGCATGGTTACCTCTCCAATATGCACTCTCTGACTGGTTTCTATATGCTTTTGACGCCAATTGCAATACCGCATCAGATGTTCGATGAAACGTCATTGGCAGATGTTGTGCCTTGCTTTGTTTTCTTGTCATCTTTGCTTCATCGCATTCTTGGATCTATGTTCTTATTGTTTTGTCATTTCTTTTTCTTTCCACCTTGAGGACAAGGTGGATGTTTAAGGGGGGAGTAATGATAGGATTCCATATAGAGTCTCATTTAGAGTTAGTTATAAGAAAAGACTATAAATAGGGGCGAGTGAGTGAGATTGGGTATCTTGGGAATTGAATATAATTTGGGGAACTCTTAGGAGTTTGGGTTGAGAGAGTTTTAAGACTCTTCTTTGGGTTACCTTTGGGGTTGTAATCATTGTTGTTTCTCTCAATTCAATTGATCAATATCAGTGTTCTATCATACTCACCTTGGATTTAGCTGACTTTCTTACAAATTTGAGGACAAAACTGATATTCAAGAGCTCTTCTACTCCTTGCTAAGATTGTCTACTAGAATTTACTGAACCACCTATGAGGAAGGGGAGGAGAGAGGATGTTGAGCTCTTTTAAAAAACTCTCTCAATTACATGTATGTATCGGGGAAGACAATTGATGGCAAAATAATCAGCTGACTCATTTTTCTTTTTGCACAATGAGATCTAAATTTGTGGGGTCTGGTGGACTGAAAGAAATTTCTTGCATCCCCCCTTCTTAGTGTATTGCTATGGTATGATTTCCTTCTAAAGCATCTGCTCAATGATTTTTTTAGAGGATATGCTGAAGGCAATAAGAGACAAGTCAAAAGAGCCAGAGCCAGCTGAACCGGAACCAGAGCCAACAACCGAAATTCTTTTCCTATGCAGTTATGAAGGTTGTGGGAAAACATTTATTGATGCTGGTGCACTGAGAAAGCATTCACATATCCATGGGGAAAGACAATATGTTTGTCATTATGAGGGTTGCGGAAAGGTATTTTCTTTTTCATGTATTGTTTTTAGTTTCTTCCTCCATGATGTTACATAGATATGCTTCCTTCAGTTATTAAATAATCATGAATAGAGCTTTGGAAAGCGGTAAACTTCTTTTCTTTATTTGCTGTGCATTTGTTTGGCAAATGAGAGTTGTTTTAATGGTGTACACTGTGCACTTTTCAGGATCATTCTCTTGTTTGTAAATATATACTCTTTTTCTTGCTTATTACTTGTTATTCTATTATATAGTTCATTTCTATTATGTTTGAAGGTACATAATTGTTGGGATCTATTATTAATGTTCTTTTTTAACCCAGTATTATTGTCTTTCTTTTTCAGAAATTTTTGGATAGCTCTAAGCTGAAAAGACACTTCCTTACCCACACGGGGGAAAGAGATTTTGTATGTCCACATGAAGGATGTGGCAAGGTGATGAAAATTTCCCGTCTTATAGAATGGATTTGTGGTCCTCTTTTCCAATAAGGGAAAGAAAATGGATTGGATAAATTATGGATTTAGTTTTTCTTTGTTAAATCATTCTTTTTGTAATTATATGTTAATTGCTACTATCCATATGTTTCATTTTCCTTCTCATTCTTGGGATAGTTAAGTATAAAATGCATATTGCAGGCTTTCTCCCTTGATTTCAACTTAAGGGCTCATATGAGAACACACTCACTAGAGAACTATCATATCTGCCCATATCCAGATTGTGGTAAGAGATATGCGCATGAGTACAAATTGAAAACTCATATCAAGGCTCATCACGAAAAGGTCAGTGCTGCCTCCACTCCAACTTTCCAAAGTTTTCAGCTGTTTCCTTTTGTTATGGTTGATAATGTTCTTTTAGTTGTTAAAATGATTTTTTTTTTGTTATAAGATCGGGAGTTTTTCTTTACTTCTTTCTATTAATAATGTTGTCATGTTTCTATGTTACATTAATTAGCAAGTAAGATTTGCAGCTTAATGATGAAAATATTCATTTTCAAGGACCTTTTATTACATACTGATACTGACATTGACTTGCTTCATGTGTGTTAAGGAATGCATAAATGATAGGTGTGTATGTTGGATGGGGGCCCTCCCTGGGCAACCTTGGTTGAAAATGTACTCCAATTCATCTCTTGGCGTACATGTTGTAACCTTGTAGTTTTAAGAATGTGCTTCATCATTCGTAGAGATAAAAGAATGGAGAAAGTAGGGCGTAGATGTAGTAAACATTGTCCTATCAATAAAACATTGTCTTGTTCAATTCTTTTTCATGTCATTTTCATCGCTGCAATTACATAATTGAAAATGTAATTTCAAACTGTAACTCTGCCTTTCTTGGTGCTAGCTTGTGTTGCTTTTGGTAGTATAAAATGGGCTAGTAATTCTAACTTACTAGCCTTTTGTAACCTAGTTGGCACGCGCGGGAGAGATCGAGTTTGTACCAAACCACTTACTATAATTAGAAACTAGTTGAAGCATATCACGGTAGCAATGTGATATCATGTCTCCATTTCCCCCTTTTTGTCTTGCATAGCAATGGATATTGCACTCCATTGGCGGAGTTAAAAAGGGGTTAGTATTAAAAGCCGTACTTTTGAGAGTGTGAGGATCAAAATTATAGTTTGTTTTAAGTGAATCCATTTTCCACTTGCCCATTCTTACTTTCTCGACGTATCCAATACCAGTTAAACAACCAATTGCATTTGATACAAACTAAAGATGAATATTAGTAATTGGAATAACTTAGTGATAAATGTCCACCATATCATGGTGTTTATGACATTAACCTGTCAGATTCTGTGTATTCATTGACCTTTTTTTGCTATTATATCTTCTTGAAACAAAATAAGACTTATGTATTGGAATCCTAACAATGTCATCATCGATACGCTAGCTTTATTGCAATCATGTATAGGAAAAACGATTTTATGCTCATTTGTGACTGATTGATAAGGTCCTTAATTGTGGCCAACTTTAAATTTTCTTATAGCGAAAATTTGTCCCTCCGATAATGACTTTCATTTTCGTACGTGGTAGTAACTGACAGTAGCATGAATCACAATCACAAGTGATCCGTTCATATTTCTTATTGCTAGAAACTGTGATTCATGCTACTTAAAAAAAATGTAAATGCAAGACGTTATCAAAGAGAGGAATTTTCAAGGCTAGGAACTTAAGCCTCAATTCTAGACTTTGTCGACCATTCACAAGTGAGCATAGGCTATTTTTCCTATATATGATTGCAGTATAGCGTTTTGATGATGGTATCGTTAGGATTCCGATGCATAAGTTTCACTTTGTTTCAGAATATACAGTTGAAAACATGGTCTCAGTGATACAAGAGTTTTGACAAATTAATGTTATAGACACAATGATGAGGTAGACTTTCTGCAGTAAGTTACTCTAGTTACTACTATTTTTTTTTAGTCTATAACGAAAGCAATTGGTTGTTCGACGAGTATTGGAGACGTCGAGATAGTAAGAATGGACAGGAAGAAAAGGGATTCACTTCAACAAAATATAATTTTGATCCCCTTACTCTAGAATAATATGAATACTAACCCCTTTTTAACTATGCCAATGGAGTGGCACATCCATTGTTGGTCCCAAGCCCCAAAAAGGATAGAAAAGGGGACATATTATATCTCACTGTGATACACTTTTCGGGGTTTCAAATTGTAGTAAGTACAAGCTTGATCTCTACTGCGCGCTAGCCGCTGGATGTCAACTTGGTTACAACGGGCTAGTAAGTTGACTAGCCTTCCTCAGTTGAATTGTCAATGGTTCAGTATGGATTAGTCTCATAATAGACAAATTTTATTTTATTTTTTTGTCGAACTAATAAATTTGATAACAGGCTTTGGTTATTTTGTATTATCAATATTAATTTTGACTAACTTGTTTCTCCATTGATTTCTCAGCATTCAGGACAAGAGCCGGTGAAACACACCCCGATTTCAGAGAAGCCGCCGCCAAGTAACCCAAAACCTTCTGCGACTGCTGTATATGGGTCTGCTTCATCTGACCGCCCCTATGCCTGTCCTTACGAAGGATGTGGGAAAGCTTACATACATGAGTATAAACTAAATCTTCATTTAAGAAGAGAACACCCTGGTCATAATGCAGAAGAGAATGGCAAGCACGCTGCTGAAATCGATAATGACATGGATGAAGGCAGCGACCAAGATGCCCATGGCACAAAAGGCAGCGGTGGAAGGAATCCTAAGCGGTTAAAGACTCAGCCAGTGCTGAAGACAGTTCAACCCAAAAGCGTGCCTAGAAAGGGTGCTCTCCTCCCCCTCCGACGAACTTGAATTTGATTAAACCGCATTGGCCAAGCAAAGAGGACGATGAAGAGGACAGCGAAGAGACGGAAGAGGATCGCGAAGATGTTGAGGACAGATGGAGGTATACGAACAATACCGATGACGATGATGAAGAGACGGAGGATGAGGAGTAACTCTTTTTGCTCTTCACCGCCGACCATTTCGGAGTACCAAGCATTGAAATAGAAGGTGCAGGAGTCAGTTACATGGCGTAGCGAGTAGTTCGCAGGCTTAGCGAGCCAGGTACAATTCTCAGTATGTCATTAACCTTATTCAATTTTCTTTCTTCTTTAGTTATACTGTACCATGGAGAAATAGGTCTGTTTTGCATGAATCAATTATTTTTTGAAGTAAAAGAGTGCATTCTTTTCGAAATAATTCTCTGTGAGACTAACTTCCTTTCTATAATTCTTTTTTCGCCATTCATTGGAGCTTTTCATGCCTCTTGGTCTAATTTTAATGTTATATCCTCCCTGGCAAAGGAGGATCATGTTCCTCACAGAAGATGCATCAATAAGGATATTACGTGCCACGAGATGTGCGCACGCGTGCATCTCGAGATGCATCGATAGGGTTTGTGAATTGATCAGGATAGAAGCACGTTGGGTTATTTATTTGGTGTGGTTTAAAGGGCAATATATGTATGTCGATATATAAAGGTCCCAAATAGTATATGATCGATATTTCTCATTAACTAGAAAGAAGACCATGCTATTAAAGTCGTGTAAATTGGGTGCTATATGCTATAGGCTTATAGCCAACGCAAACAGCCACAAATGTTTAATCTCTCTGGTCCCGCAGCTCATCATAGGCTATGACTGGGCCTGGGAGTTTAATACGCTATCATCATGCAAATGGTTAACAGCATCTTCAATGGAATGTGGATTGGATGTCAATGTGTGCATTGTAGGAATAGACATTGGAATGAAAAACGTCTTAAATAGAATGTGTATTGCACTTTCTATTCTAAAATTTTATTGTTTTTCTATATATTTTTGAGAGAATTGCAGATGTGGTTATTGATTGCATCGTATAGAAAATGCACATTTAAAATAGACATTCATATCTATTCACGTTAGCTCAACATTCAAAATGGACATTTCATTGGAGAGATTTTTCACTCGGAGCATCTCTAATGGTAAATGTAGATTGTGGGTATGGAATTGCAATGTGAAGATGATGTCCATTCCATGTGGTTCAAATTGACATTGAACTTCAAAATAAGTCTTCAATGGTAGTTGTGAGTTTGTGCCTTAATTGATGAAGTGTCATTTCTTTTTTGTAATTTTATTAATTAAAATATGAAAATAAAAGTGTAAATAAAATAAGTAAATATTTTTGAAAAATCTTATTATCTAACATGGATGTCAATTTGAATGTCAAGAAGTGACATTCAAAATAGACAATGTTTATCCACGTTATTTTGACATTCAAAATGTATATTTCATTTGAGAGATTTTTTTCACTCCAATATCTATTTAGTCTTAAGTGGTACACATTGACATTCAATCCACATTCCATATGAGATTTTTTCACTCCAATGTCTATTTAGAGACTTATTTTGAAGTCCAATGTCAATTTGAACTACATAGGATATGATGGACATCCTCTCCATGTTATATATGAAACTTGCATAGTTGTATTCTTTTTTTTTTTTTTTTTAGAAATATCCATATTTGTATAGTTGTATTGTATTTATCTAAAATTAGTAAAATGAGCGACTTATCTTTATTATACAAGGCAATCTAATAAATAACTAGTCAATGTCAAGGATTCAAGTTATATATTGGTCTTCTGATTAAAAAAAAAAAATATATATATATATATATATATATATATATATATTGGTTTACAGTTGACCGTTAGGTGTTAACAAGAAAGTTGAGTTTGTAGTATTAACTGTAGTCGAACTTCTAGTTGTTTTTGGTTTTTGGTTTTTGGTTTTTTTTTTTAAAAAAAGAACGTCTAGTCTCTTTTAACCTCTAGTGAAGGGCATGCATTAATTACAAGGTGTTGTTTTTGGTTGGATAAATTTCTGGTTTTGAATTATGGTGGGGCTAATTTTGAAAGGGATAGTAAATGGGTCATGTTGACTCTCTTTTGCTTCCCTCAATTTTGTACAGCTCATCCTATTTTTATTACATCACATTTTTGTGTAAATATATACTAATAAAAGAGCACTGCCTCCGCTTATCCAAAAAAAAAGATTATTATTAGCAAATGAGCATACCGAATTGTTTTTTTTTTTTTTGGAGAACATAAATCATTTCATTACTCATTTAAACGGGTCATATATATATGAGTACTCGTAGGAAAGGTATCGAAATCTAATTACATCATAATTTTATGAAACTCGATTTCAAGTCAAAGTTGAAAAATTATTGTCAAAACAATAGTTCAACAACAAAACTTTTATTTAATTACATAATTCCCCTTTGTAAAAGTTAAAAAGGAAAAGATTGAGTGACATACATTTAATTCATTCATTTGCTATACAATAGTTAAGATTTTTTTTCAAATATATTGAGATGTGTGCACACCTGCTTATTGATATATGTAGAAGATTCCAACTATATATTGTGTAACAAATTATTGTATGTGTTACGTTAATCACTTTTCAAGTTAAAAAGTTCTCAAACACCGGTTCTTATGGTTTCAAATCAAAAAAAGAAAAAAGAAAAAAAAGAGTGAAAACTTAATTACGATAAAAAGGGATTCATTGCGAAGTGGTCTACAATAGTACTTTTTTATTCAACGAAATTGAATCATTTGATTCTCTTCTCGTAGAACTTAGCGTATGTTATTTTATAGTGCCCATTTTATATGGCAAACAATTATGATTATTAGTTTATTATACTATTTTAAACGTTACCAATATATTTTTTTTCTTTTTGGTCTAAACCACGAAGTATCCGGGCAAGTCCGACTAATTCGCGCTCGCCCAATACGGGTCAGGCTTGGTTGGGCCTAAGCAGGCTTAATTCGAACCTCGATTGGATATACTGATTTTACTTGAAGTCGGTCAACAGTTTTTTTTATTAAATATCAATAAAATATTTTATAAATTGCGGGGAATGATTTGGGTCGAAAAATACAAATTTATGTTTGTCTGTTAAATGATCAAGCTTTACCGTTATTGGGTAGGGTCGAGTTTAAAGCATTTTTGAAATCAAAGCCCGACCTAAGCTATGACACGTCTAAGCTATAATTTGTCACCCGAGAATTGCTAGAATGAAAACACCATGTCACAGCAGAAGACACATTAGTCGAGTCTTACAAGAGTCGTCGATGTGCGATTCGAGATGCAAGTATACACAGGTCCCAATGCATAACACGTGGGTCGATATAGCATGGAAGGTTTTTGTGATCCAATGTATCTTGTGGTGTGACATTGTTGTTGCGTGATTTTGCTTTCTCCATTTCCCTTCTACCACATTTGGATCAGAAATGTGAAATAAATTAGGCACTTGGTGGAGGTGGTACATGTTAGGGAAAAGTTCAATCTTGCGATATATGGTGCCTCATAACATGCACTTGTTGGTGCTTGTGCAATACAAATCATGATGCGTGAACACAAATCCCTATACCAAAAGCAACGGACATGCGCTAACACATTCGTGCTCGTTTCGAGGCATCAAAGAATTTTCCTAGAAAAAAGTCAAAGGAGAACTATATATATATATATAGTGGGTTATGGGGGAAGATGAGCTGTGTGGGTTAGGCGCACGGATTTCTCGAGTTTGATTCCTTACGACAGCCAAATGTCAAATTATTGGTAATCTCTTTTTGTAATTTTAAGATTCATGGAAATAATCCGACAAGTGTCTGAATATCCTCAGTTAATACAAAAAAATTATATTGGCATATATTCAACTTCATATGAATGAGTCATTTTCAAAATTGAAGATCAAAAGAAATAAAAAGATGCTTGTGATGACAACTTCAGTGTTCACAATCCATATAGGCATATAGTGTTTAAAAGTTCTCACAAAATGCAGTCAATATGGTCAAGTGGGAAGATGTTGACAAGCCCTTTTTTGAATTCAAACAAGGCCCAACCATAAAAAGCAATTAAAACCAAAAGCCACTGCTGCACATTTGACAGCTGATAAGCCCTTGTTAATTTGGTAAAATGTGAAAGCTAACTAAAAATCCACCAAAAAAAAAACCTAAAATGTCGGCAAACCATTTTTTTTTTTTTGCCAAAACTAAAATGTCGCAAACTTAAAACAATTGGTATCAAAATTTGATTATAGCAAACTTCGGCAACTAGATTTGTGTTATTGGTCATGTAGCTTTTAGTACGTAGTTGATAGAAGGCTCACAAAGTTAATAATTTAGTATCAAGTTGCACGAAAGAAATTAAGAATAAAAAAATAAACTAAAATGCCATCATTATTTTTTTGATAAAAAATGCCATTATTTTTCAGTTATGGAGAATTGGAGATGACATATGGAGCCGCATGTTTTTGTTTTTTGTCAAAAAAAAAACACTAAATGAAGAAATTCAAGCTTCCATGCGTATATGTCTCCAGTACATGCATACAACTGTAATAGACATCGTCACAGCGTATTATTACTAATTTCATGACAATGACAATAGTAAAAGTGACATTCCCAAACTTAATTAAAGTTAATTAACAAATTAACCATACATCATTGGATGAAAAGAACTGGAGAAAAAAGTTGACCATTGTAGTCCATCCAAATTTAGTTTTTTTTTTTAAAAAAAAAATAAAGACTAGATCGGATAAAAAAGTACAAATAATTTTTTTTATAGGAAAGAAACGACTTTTGTATCTATTAAGGGGCCGGTTTGAATTCACGACCTCTTACTTTCAAATCTCGTATCAAATCATTAGGCTACCAAATTGATTAAAGTACAAATAAATTTAAGAACACACTCCTTTTAGTTCACTAATCTAAGAATAAATGAATAATCTTAAGAATTTGATTAGTTGTCTATTTTTTTTTTCTAGTAACTTACTAAAGAGTTAATTTCACTTATGGTCATAAAACTTTATCATTTTTACACTTCGGTCACAAAACTTTTCAAAATTTTCATCTACAGTCATTCCTTTGTTAACTAACCGTTAGGTAATGTTGACGTGTCAATAATGACGTTGCGCTGACGTGACGTGGCAAATTTACTAATTTTTTTTTCAAATTTATATGTAAATTAATTAATTATTTATCACTCACTCCCTCACCTTAGACACATATATAGAGACATGAACATATCTTAAACTTTTTAAAGACTTAAAGGACCTATGCACCATACTTGATAATCTTATGTGTAATCACTCCAATTATGTTTTTTTTACTCCAACTAGAGTCGAACTTACGACCTCCCTAATTTTTTTTTTTTTTAGGTAAGTGATGCTTTATCCATCTCACAAGTGTGCCTAATTAATTAGATTCATAATTTATGTCACCATAGTCTTTTGGGATGTTTGATTCTAAATTTAGTGATTCCTTCCACGTTTGTTTGCCCAACACAAGTTATACATTAGCTAATCCTTTGTTTGTCTCTACACGAATTGTGTTATGTTAGATTTTTTGTTGAACTGTTATGCCCCTTCTACACCATCTTCATTTTTTTTTTAAATAGAGGAGGGTGAAGTTGTATTTTTCATCCTTATAAGTTGGGCTTACCTAAAGATAAAGGGAAGTGTCTATTGGTAAAAAGGAGTTTAAGTGTTTAGATAAAACCAAGTGCTAGCTAACATCCGGACCAAATATCAATCTTAGGCCTCGTTTGGTTCGTTTTTGCCAACTTACAGTGCGAGCAGAGATAACTCCTTGGAGTTAATTCACAATGTAAGTTCATATTTCATATTTGGTTGAACTTTGAACTTTCAGGGAAGTTGCAAATTTTTAAAAATTGTAAAATGTGGGAAGTGACATAAATACACTTCGAACATATTTTTAAGATAAAAAAGAAAGCATTATTATTTTTACCACATGAACTACTATTTATTTATTCAGAATAAAAAAAAACTTGAATTAAATAAAAAAACATAAAATATTATTCACAAAAATATAAACAACATTAAATAATTATAAGTATTTATATTTATTTGAAATAAATATTAATAATAAATATTTAAAAATACAACTAATGATAATTCTTAAAAGTATTTATCTCACATGAAAAATACTTTTTATGAATGAATTATTTATGTAATCTTTTATTATGGATTAATAACAAGTATTTAAGAGGGTAGGGACATAGGTAAATCTAAATTTGTGATGAGTAATTGTGTCCATATAACTCTCGAGAGTTATCTCCTTATGGGGAGGATGGAGAGATATCTCACACCCTTCCGTGTAAATTATGATATAACTCATATGAAGTTGAACAACCAAATAAGATTAGTTCACAACTCTATGTAAATTATCTCTTTAAAAATATCACCACCTCATATCAAACATCGCATTAAAGTTAACCCAAGACTTTTAAGTTATGTTAACAGATGAAGCAAACAAAGGAGTTTGTATCTTATTATGTGAGGTTAGGCGAAGGAACTAATTTTGGCAGGTCAAGAGTCAAGGGTCAATGTTTTTCACATGCTGACACGTGTCATGAAGTGACCAGACGATCCCCGGACCATGTGATCTCATCCCATTAAAGGCAAACACGTGTCCCACGTTATCCCAAGCTCTCCATCCTTGGTAGAAACGACCTACACCCGCCAATACCTTTATTAGGCCACACTTTTCTAATTTCTTCCAATATAACAAGTGTTTAAATATTTTTTTGGTTAATACATAGTATGAGATATATATGTTGTAAATAGAGTTGAAACTTGCTAAGAACTACATAAGGAAATAGAAGACTATGAACTTTTACTACTATAAACTACTACTATAAAAGAGAAGAGAAGAAATTAGATAGTTGAAATGAGATGTTTTCATTCAACTTGTTGTGTTTTTACAATGAGGTTATCACCTTTTATATAGGTCATTTGGTGATGATGATAAATGTACTTTATAAAATGTGTAAAAGTAACACATACACCCCATGTCATACAACATATTATGAGTAATTTGACAATACATGAAAGAGTTGGTGTACATTGGAAATGGTTACAAGTAACGTGACAATACATAGACAAATGGAGGTACTATTAGGTGAGAAATACAAGTTACGTGACTACACAATATGTTGGTATACATGCATGGTCATCCATACTCCACAACAATATATATATATATATATATATATTCCGATTTATAAGAAGATTCTGATCTTATAAACTTTTTTTTTTATCTCAAAACGTTGAAAACTTACATTGGCCGGTTAAAATATCTTTTAACTTTTTACAATTTTTATTATTATATCTTAGCTTTTTAAGATATATATCAATAACTACCTTTTTAAACTATTTGATTTGTATCTTATGTTATTTTTGAACTTTATATTTGATGACGTGACACTTTTTTTATGAAGAGAATCACTAATTGCATTTTTAATTATACTCACTCGATTTAATTAATGATAGCACTATAGTATCTCTTTTTCCCATATTAACAAATATGTCACAATGTATAAGCAATGTATATAAGCATAAATAAATTAAGTAATTTATAGGAGGGCAATTAGGTTTCATTGTAAAGTTTTCAGTGTACCAGTCATTTTTTTAATTTTTGACCAATGATCACTAGAACAATTTCGGTATTTAATAGAGGTTTTAAAACCCCTATTAAAGGAGGGTGTTATTAAAGAACACCTAATTGATATGAGTTTTAAAAAACCTCTATGTAATACATGTATTAAAAATTAAAACATAACACATTTTCACATGACATTTAATAACACATTTAATAGGGTTTTAAAACTTTTATTAAAGGTCAAAAATGTTCTAGTGGATCAAATTGCCAAGGTAGGGAGTATTTTTCATAAATCAGAAGATTATAATCGTCTTCGTGTATATCGAAACATCCAAGCTGGAAGATAATTTATTTGCTCCATTTCAGTAAGTGCAATGTTAGTTACATGCATGCCTCCATACCCTTCAAAAAGAATGCATTAGCACGTGTAATAGGAATCAAAAAGAATGCATTAGCACGTGTAATAGGAATCAAAACTTCAAATGCGTAAACCAAGTGGATGACTCACTAGCAAATAACTAGATGTGGTTCCTTTCTTATGTATATAAAAAACTTCAAATACAAGTCGTAAGGGAGCGTCATTAGAATTAATATTCAAGTTTAAGTACTAAAGAGAGTCGTCTAAACACTAAATATTCTCTTTTTATATATAAACACATGCATTAAAACGTTTTTCAAATTATAAAAGTTCGCCCTATCTCGTCATTAAATTATATACAAATATTAGAAAGAAATAAAAAAAGTTATAGAATAACATCATGTCACATCCACAAAACACATTAGCTCACGAGAGTCATTTATATATGCATCGAGATACGGACATACATAGATCACAATGCGTAACACTCGAGTTGAGGTCGACATTCTTCGTAAGTCAATGTGAGGTATACATAAAAAAAAGTTCTATTGAAAAATTATGGTCTTTGTAGAAACAGAAAAAACGAAATATGACCCATGAAGAGAAACATAATACCAATATGACAAAACAATAAAAGCAAACTTATAAAAAAAAAAAAAAAAAAACAAAAAGCAAAAAACAAAAAAAACAAAATTTAGTTAGATACAAATATTTATGATGATCAACATCTATGACAAAGCAGATTATCATGATATGAGTTACATCACTGTCAAGTCATGTGGTCATGTCATGGCATGAGCGCTACCAACCACCAACTACTCTCTCAGTCCTACTCTCAGTCTCACACTCACTGTGAATGCATGCATTTATACATGCCACAATTATTGCCACCAAACACCAATCCCACCTTCTTAAAAAAAAAAAAGAGGAAAAAACACCAATCCCACCTAAATGGGACCCTCTTTTCATGCCCATGCATGCGATGTGTAATGTAAGTCATCTTCAAATTTATTGGTTGTTACTTGTGTATCATTTTGAATTCACATTATCTCATAATATTAATTTTTACAATCATATAATGGTCTTTGGTCCGAACAATAATAAACATATTATATGGTTGAGTTTTGAAGGCAAAGATATAAATTTAATTTGAGTTTTACGTAGTATTTTTGTTTTAATTCGTTTATTCGTATCAATGATGTTATTGGGTTTGGACATTTTATATATGATGTAAAAAAAAAATACAAGAATGTAAGAGATGTGTGGAAAAGATGGCAAGGTGGTAAAAAATATAGTAACAATATATATATATATATATATATATATATATATATATATATATATATATATATATATATATATATATATGTATGTAACTATGTATCAAAGAGTTTTTCAATCTCTACTATAAATAAAGAATCACATAATATGCATTTTCTTCCTATCTCTTTTGTACTGCATTTTCAACACATCTTTTGGTATCAGAGTAATATTAATTGCATATGTATATGGTGAAACAATTATTTTATAGAACAGACTAGTAGATGTACATCCCACCTAATATTTAGCAAGTACAATTAAGCATGTGTACTGGATACAGTATACTATTTATTATACATTGCATGTGAATAAGCTTCTCCAGCTAGTCCTTGATCACAGTTCGATCGATAGACTGAAATTTGCCTCGTCGTTCCTACCTAACATTCATGCAACGAGTTTTCTATACATAAATTCAACATTTTATTTTAAAACTTCAAATTAAAGAAGAAAAAATAAAATCTCATCTCATGTAGTAGTACAGTTCGTATATATATGCCGGTACTTTTTTTTTTTGAAGAAAAATTTCATTAATTATTCATGGCTCAATACATGATCAGATATAGAATCAAGTACATTGATTCGCTAATCTTGTTTGTTCAAATAAATTGCTATTAATTTGGATGTAAATGTAAAATTGAAACAGTTTGACAATCAAGGAATGCTCTCTACAACATTGAAACTCATGACAATACATAAAATATTAGAACTAAAAAATGAAAAACAAAACTTTCAATAAGGAGAAGAAAACCTAAAACTTCTCAACAAGGAGAAGACAAATCAAAGACTTCCAACTAGGGAATAAAACTAACTGTAAAATAAAATTAAAGACAAGATCAATCAGCGCACAAATCGACGCAACACCGTTGATGAAAATGCACCGCAATAAAAATGGATCAATCTTCACAATGTGATTAGATCTGTTGGTTATTGTATGAACAAAATGCAAAAGGGGTTTTATTGAAACTACTATAGGAACCACCGTCGATCGAAGAGGATGATCGACGGTACGTGGTTCAAGAACAAAAATCACAAAAGTGAATCAAGAACTCAAGAAGAATTTTAGGGTTTTGGAGGAAACTTGGGTAATATTGTTTGGTAATTACTAGATGCACTTAATTATTTAATTAATTAATTTCTTGAATGAATTAATATTTATTTCGTTTTTTAATTACTTTCTTATAAGATTAACAAACTCGCAATAGCAATATAATAAAGTATTGTCTAATTTAGGCTTTATTTGATTCAGCTTATGCCCTTGTTTATCGGTGTCGTGACGCTCAATAAGCTGCTTTTGATATGTTTGGTTGCATTTTTTGTTTTTTTGTGATTGGTTGACGTGGCTCTAATGTAACAATCAAAACTATCTAAAATCAATAAATCTACTTGGACTCATGAGTCCGGACTCATAAGGAAGTTTTTTAAATTTTTGTAAATATTTAAGGGGTATTTTACAAGTGATTATGGTTGCTTTATTAATTGTCCGATGATGTATTTGAAATAAAAAAATAAAAAAATTATGAGTCCTGACTTATGAGTCCAAATAGCACTACCCATCTAAAATTACCATAACCATTGTGATGTTCAAAAACATCTCCTGCATATTTTTTGCTTTTTCATA
This sequence comes from Stephania cephalantha, assembly GCA_039657325.1. NCBI lineage: Eukaryota > Viridiplantae > Streptophyta > Magnoliopsida > Ranunculales > Menispermaceae > Stephania > Stephania cephalantha. The sequence continues at coordinate 67,723,926 of CM077567.1, read as the reverse complement.
AACATTTATTTACGTCATCAAAGCATAAGCTAAATTAAAAGCATAATTAAGCTGAACCAAACTGGCGGACCGTTAATGAGAGCTTATATTGAATGAAGCACCGGCCGTCTAATTTTCTTCCCAACAAAATGAAGTACACTGCTTTATTAATAAATATATAATCATTATTCATAGTAGGAATAGGTATTATTAACTTATATCACAATCACCCCGAAAACTTCCACATGGGAATTTAGATTAAAATCAGCCCTCAACATTGTGCTATGGTGACAGCACACCAAACAATAAGTTACCACTTAATTAGATTTGATTATTAGTAATTAATTATATATAGCTCTCAAAGTTGGAATGACTAATTAGAAATGAGCATCATGAATTTAACTGAGATAGAAATTGTGAGTTCATCGAGTAGCTGCATTATATTTTTCTTTTTTTGTTTTTCTCAAGCCGGGGTTAAGACGCCTAACTAATTTCTATAAAATTAGTTGGACCTTAGGACTAAGGTACCATCACCTATAGTATTATAAAAAATATAATAATTAGTAGTTATATAAACGAAAGAAAATTAAGCCAATTGAAAAACTACCTTTAGATAAATTTAATTATAGATATATATTGTACATGCTTTTTTATTTTTATTTTTTTGCATCAACATGAGTGAGCATCTTGAATCTAAAAAACTCCTAAAGCTTCGACGAATCCAAACTTTAATACTATCGGCTTACAATAAAACTTTGTTACCATAAAACAACCGATCCATTCTTCAATTAACCAGGGCTAACCTAGTTGAGTTATGGACTTAAAGGGAAGGTAAGTTTGATTTATGAGATTAATCTGCTCCAAACAATTTTGCATTAAGTTAGTTTTCTCATTAAAAATAATAATAAAGAGATGGACTTACAAAATGGCTTTAGTCATTGAATCTACTCCCTCCATCCATTTATATAGTTCGTTTTACAACAATTTTATGTAATTTCCAAGATTACAAGTCTTTTTGCTCTTTTCACACTTTAAATATCCATTTCATCCATTTTTTCATACCCAACATTTAATGTCTTTAAATGCATTTCTTTTTTTTTTTGTGTTAAAGGATAAAAATGGAAAGTAAACACAAAATTAATATCACCTTAATTAGTGTGCTAAAACTCAAAACGACCTGAATAAAGAGGGAGTATTTTCATATCATCTATAGAGACGTGGAAGTAGGGATGCCGGCGGAGGGGAATCCTCATGGGGAACAGAGAATCCCTGCAACGGGGATGGGGAGAAAATTGCATACCTGCGTGGGTGCGAATATGGGGATGGGTAAAAAAAATATATCCGAGGGGATCCCCATGAAGAATCTCTATTGAAAATCCACGCGGGGATCCTCATGGGTATCCTTTGGGGGATCCCTGTGGGGGTCTTTGCGGCTATTTCCATTGGAGGAGATCCACGGGGATCCCCATATGTTAATTTTATACATGTATACATGCATACCATATGATACATTGTAGAGCGGCGCTATGTGCACCTTAATTGTTTATGAGGGCAACCCAAAAGTGTACCAATTTACATGCATTTTGGGGTGCCCTCATAAACAATTGAGGTGCACATAGCGGTGCTCTATATTGTATATATATTATATATTATATGTATATATATATATATATATATGGTTTTTACCTCAAAACACTAGTGATACACATAACAAACACTCTAATGAGATTTATAATTTTAACTTATTCACTTAAATAAATAAAATATTTTATTATCAAACTACATTAATTATATATATTGTTTTGAATTGTATGCAACTACATTTACATTTTACAAATTTAGAATCAAATGAAAAAAATTGCAAAACCTTATTGTACAAATTACCAAACTACATTAACTATATGTCTATACTAGCAATAGACATATGTATATTATGGCCTTGTTTGGTATAATCTCCAAGGAGATAACTCTCGCAGAGAGTTGAAAACTAATCTTGTTTGGTTACCCAACTTCCCTGCAAGTTATCTCCTAACTGAAACCCTAGGGTGGGAGTTATCTCCCCACCACCCTCCTAGAGAGTTTTCTCATAGGAGTTGTGGACACAATTACCCTTCATTAGTGACTTTTTTATTACTCATATCTCTTTTGTTTGAAGACTATTTATGTCAATTCATATTTTTTATTGTTTAAAAATTTGAAACTTCCTTACATTTTTAAAGTTGAACCAAACATGAAAATATTAACTCCAAGATAACTCCGAACCAACACTGTAAGTTAAGCAAAAACGAACAAAACGATACCTATGTGTATAAATATTGTTTAGAAATACATGCAATTCACATATACAATGTATGTATCTTAGACGCCTTACTTTTATAATTATTTAAAAAAAATAAGTGGAGAAAAATATTTTCCTACGATAAATCCATGCTGGGATCCCCAATGAAGAAGAAATAAGTAAAAAGTTTTTTTTAAGGGGATTTCTCATCCTCGCAGGGATTAAACATGGGGACGGAGACGGGTCCCCTCCACTACTTCATTTGCATCCCTTACGTGGAATTAACCAAAACGATAAAAACAAAAACGACGAGAGAGAGAGAGGGGGATAGAGGGGGAGAGGTGGTGAGGTGGTGATGACGTGGAGAGATAACACTTCACATGGCCACGTGTCGAAACCGCAATTAAGGAGAGCGTGGTGGCGATGTACGTAGGTCTGTTGGAGATAAACTCGTCCGACACAGGGCACACGCGGGACAGCGAAAACTGCCCCCCTAAAAACACAAAAAGACCAAAAAGGACAGATCGAGTAGGTAGGTAGGTAGGTAGGTAGGTAGGTACGTAGATAGGCGGTTGGTTAGGATAAGCAGCTGTGCATGGGCCCCACCTCCATCACCACCACAACCATCACTTTACTGCTGCTACCACCTCCTGCTAACATGCGCCACTAGCAATGCAAACAAAGCTGTAGTCACGTGCGGGGCAGGTGGGGTGGAGAACATGGGTTTTGAATCTTTTGATTTGGTTTCTTGGCTTAGGTGGTGGGTTTGTTAGTGAAGAACTTTAAAAAGCTTTGGGTTTTGGTTGATTCCACATGACTCTCTCTCGCTAACTAACTAACTAAAGTGCTTCTCATCTATATTTATTTCAATTCAATTATTTTCATAACATCTTCTTACCTACCTCTCTAAACATCTCACATGTTTTGTCCCCCCCACCCCCTTTTTTATTTTTATTCATTTTTATTCATTAATCAAATTTAATGAAAAAACTTAAAAATAATCATCCCTGTATTGTAAAAAAAAATTTACGGTTTTATCGTGACAAAAAATCTTTTTCGATAGTTTTCGTGCATGTCAATACTAATTTTGAAGTCTGGATTGAATTTTAAAAGTTATCGAGTGAATCAGTGATAAAGATTTTCTAATATCAGTTTAATCTCGAACTCGAGTTTGAAGTTCATTTGAGTTTATTGTAAAAAGACATCGTCGCAGAGATTGTCTTATTAAAACTTTTAATTATACTTTTCATTCTTCAAAATCAATTATAAATCCAACTACTTTACCGTTCTTTTTTTTTTTTTTTGACGTGGGCCATGTGATTGGATTTGTACTCCTGTTTTAGATTTAATTTTTATATATTAACTTTCTCAAACAATTAATATGCTCCATGCATAGCTTCATAATTCATATGTATATAAGATCTTATGATTCTCATCTAATAAATTATTATTGGAGATCAACCCCAACCTAATTCAACTAAAATCTCAACTCACCACTTACATGGAAAATAGGTTTGGATTCCGAAGGCAACTTCAACGGAAGGCCAAATTTGATTTGGTGTAGTGGATGGTTTATTAAATAAAATAGCGCACACAAAGTTTTGGTGTAGAAATTGGAGTAATGGTTGGAGATGGAATTAATAATAATAATAATTTTTTTTTTTTTTGGGTACAAGATAAAATGGTTTTGGAGGTGACTTCTATGTCGTTTTGATGAAATGTATTTAATTAATAAAGACTGGACAGGAGTTCGACAATTTATAAATACTCGATCCGGTCACAAATATAAATCGTTTAAAGTAAAGGCACAAGAATTAAGACACTCTTAATTACAAATGTAATTTACATATTTATCCTTTAACATTAAATAAATTAAAGAATCATAAATATTCGAATTGTATAAGAATATAATTAGTAAACAAATAATAAAAACACTCTCAAATTTCGAAAACAACTTATAATTTTGACAAAAAAATTTCTGTTAAAAAAACTTATATTTTTTATTAGAGGAAGTATATATTTTTTTGATAAAAAAAATTATATTTATATTTCATTCAACACTGAAACCATCAACTATAACCATAACTAACTCATCAAGATATATAAAAGTGCTTTCGAGGTACTTTACTTCCCATGCAAACTCGGGCATACTGCTTGGCCTTGTTTGTATAAAATAAGACCTCAAAAGCTGAATGATGGCTATGATGTTGTATTAACACAAACTGAAACATGAACTAGTCTAAGAACCTGGTTCGCAGAAATGTACTGATTAAGTCTAAAAATAATTATTATTATAAATAATATTTCAATTTCAAAATTAAGTGTACCACATAATGAAGTGGTTACAACTAATTAACTTGCAAACAATTATTTCTAAACATATCCAAAACAAAAGCTGCTATGCTTTTGAGTCATTTGATACAGTTGAGGAGGCCACTCATCAAAATCACACTTCAAAACAACTAAAACATTAAATAAATAAAAAGAGGAAAAATTTAAATTGTTGGGCCTAATCACCCATAATAGTTTGTTTGAACAAAAAAAAAAAAGAAAATAAATTAAATTGACGAGGAAAAAAAAAGTAAAAAAAAAAGAATTAACAAGAGTAATAATTTCCCTTTTTTACTTGACATGAAAGGAGTAGTGATGAGTGAGAGAGAGAGAGAGAGAGAGAATACATAAACACAGTGATTGAAAGTGGACACAATAGATCATCATCATCATCTATGCATCCAACGGTCTATAATATCTGTAATTAAAACCATCACCCATGAAAAACGTTGTTGTTTCTGACGCTGCTCTGTTCTTCATAGCTTTGCACCCACAAGCCTCACTCCCCTGGAACCCCAAATTGTAACACAAACAGATAGAATGAACTTGCCTTTGCTGCTGTTGCTGCTGCTGCTGCTGTTGTTGTTGTTGTTGTTGTTGAAGATCAAATTGGGTAGTGGAATTGAACCCTTGAAAGCATAGTCGATGAATCTGTTGCTTTGATTCAGCCGTGTTGCTCGAGTCCTGAGACTGATTAAAGGGTAGACTGATTGATAGATCCAAATTGAGTTCTTCCTGTTTTTCAAAACGTTGTTGTAGGTCCTCTCCTTCTTGTTGTTGTTGTTGTTGTTGTTGATGATCTTCCTCTGTAGTTCCACTACCACTGGCGCTCTGACTGTTGGCCTCTTCAATTGAATTGGCTGCACAATCACTTTTTATGCTAGCATAATTGGCCCACAAGCCCTCATTTTTTATGTTGGCGACGACGTTCATGTGCTCGTTGTTGTTGGGAGAGAAATCGTTGTTGTTGTTGTTGTTATTGTTGTTGTTGCTGTTGTTGTTGGAGTTGATGGGCCTATGGGTTTGGGGATCAAGTCCCCTGCTCAAGAGCTTGCGCTTAATGTGAGTGTTCCAGTAATTCTTGATCTCATTATCAGTTCTTCCAGGCAACCTCCCAGCAATTAAAGACCATCTGAGAACCAATTGATTCAATTACTCCAAATTACTCAAACAAAAAAAAAACTCAATCTTTTTTTTGAATGATATATCAATGAAGAAAGGAAGTAATGAATTGATGGGATTGAAGAGTAGTACTTGTTCCCAAGAAGGCTATGGAGTTTGATAATCAACTCATCCTCCTCTTCAGTGAAATTCCCCCTCTTGAGATCTGGTCTCAGATAATTTATCCATCTAAGCCTACAACTCTTCCCACATCTAAGCAAACCTGCAAAAACACACACCCAAAAATTTTCAGACCCCATATCCAAAAACCAACCAAAATCAAAATTCCTCACTACCCTTTACTTGAAATCAAATTCCCATATGTACCTGCAGCTTTGGGGAGAGATCTCCAACATCCCTCACCATGCGCTCTGATGTAGTTGATGAGTCTCTGGTCTTCCTCTTTTGTCCATGCCCCCTTGTTTGTGTGTGCCTTCTCACAACAAGGTGACCTTCCCATCAAAAAATCAACCACCCCCTCAAAACCTCACAACTTAATCAAGTACTCGTAATAGTAGTAGTAGTAGTAGTCGTAGTAGTTGTTGTTTTTGTTGATGATGATGTTCAGTGCTTCAATTTGGTGGTCTTTAGAGAGAAATAGAGAGAGAGAGAGTTGTGTTGTTGTGTTGTTGTGGTTGTGATGTGTTAAATGAGAGTGAGAGAGAGAGAGAGAGAGAGAGAGATTTGTGTTGTGTTTTTATATTTTAGAGAGATGTCCAATTGACTCGCTCGATGAGTTTGACCGATCGATCGAGTTGGTGAGTGGTTACAAACGAGAGAGGCCTCTCTCGCTTTGGATTTGGTAGGTACGCCTTTATTTTGTTTTGTTTTGTTTTGTTTTCATTTCTACCTTTTCTGATCCACTGCTCCACTTGGCTCTCCACCTTATCCACTTCCCTCTCCGCCTGCTCCCCACGCCAACACGTTTTTTAAAGATCGACGGATGAGGTGGGGAGAGAGGCGGTGGATGCTACTAACTGGCACCCGGGAGCACCTGACTTCCAGAAGCTGATAGAGAAGAAGTTCTAGTACTACTGCTAGTTGTACTACTAGTGCTGTCAATGAACAGTCTGACGGTTATCAGAAGATCACGACAGTCTTGTATGATATTTGGACGATCTGGAGTTTGTCCCGACTAGTATCTCGAGGATCTATTGGTGGGTCTGGATTTCACCGATGAGTCTTGACCATTTGATGCTTTTTGACGCTTTGAAAGTGCATGCATCTTCTTATCTAGTATATATATATATATATATATATATATATATATATATAGAGTTTGGAATCTTGTTACAACTTACTTGGAAGGTGAATCTTCTCATTATTGCATATTTCTTGTAGGGTGGAGAAATTTTTTCTTACTTAATCTTAGGTATTAATTACTCCTTCAATTCTTTTAAAAAATGAATTGAAAAATTGAAGATAATCTTAATTGTAATAAATATTTAAGTAGTACGTGTAAGGGTAAAATGAGTAAAAAAAATAATAAATACATTCTCAAATTTCAGAATAACTTGTAATTTTGAAAGAAGGGTTTTTGTCGAAATGACTTATAATGTCGAGTGGAGTATACAATTTAGAGTCCTCGACGAAAGCAGTTATTAAGGTTTTTTTTTTTACCTTTTTGGTTTAAAAGAGGTTAAGTTTAAAAGAATTAGAAATAGTACGTGGTAAATCTAGATGAGCTATAAACTCAAATTCTACGGTCAATATCTATTGAAATAACGAACCTTATTCTACTAAATGTATGATTTCTACAAGGGACCTCTTTTTAGTGTATACTAAAATTTTATTCCGGAAAGTCCCCAAGGGACGTGGTACAGTAACAAAGAAATGAGTACCATAACTGAATGAGGTAGTAGTCATGTATTTTTTTATTTTTTATTTTTGATGGAAGTGGTCATGTATTTTAATTCTTGGTAGCTATAATATATTAATTCCTTAGTTTATCTTGAGTTATGAGGTTGAAGTGCCCGATTAATTTTTATGGAATTAGTCAAACCGAATTAAAGAAGGGCTTAAAAAGGTTCGGACATCCGTAATTATTAAAAGAATAAATTATTTTTAAAAATATTTCGTCACCTTTTGAATTATGCAGAAAATTAAATTACAAAAATATAATTCCAAATCTTTAAATTGCAAGTAATAAATTCCGTATAATGTGATGATGATTAGATATGTCTCCCAATAAATTAACCATATTAATTGAGTAGATTTATGGTAAACTTGTAAAAGGTACAAGTCAATTATACAAAAATGAATACACATACGCTACATATGTAATGAATTGTGTCACACCATCACTAGTAAATAGAGACATCACAATCTCTAAGTCCTTGTCAAAAAGTCGACCTTGTTATATTAGGTTTTTGTATGTAATTTAAACCATGGTTAGCTAAGATTTATAACATTTTTTTTGGGCTTCTAGAAGAAAGTGGTGCACACATAAAGGAGAATCCCTTAGTTTGGTCACCTACCAATCGGTGCCTTATCGTTTACCACTCTCTCTCTCTCTCTCTCATACTTATAATGTATGTGTGTGTATGTGTTGGTGTGACACAAGTTGCTATTAAATTTGGTCCTTACGTTTGCTATTCTAAATTCCCATTCTTTGGTGTGTTGAATTGGAGAGATAGAGGTAGCTTTTGATGATAGTATTAGTGTGTACGCTTTTTCTCTCTTTCAGCTTATTAGATTCTTTTGACCAGAATATTAATCTCACAATTGCTGTGGATGAAAGATTAGGTGCTTTTGGGCCTCAATGTGATGTCACATTCACCAAAAGACATGTGTGTGTGTGAGAGAGAGAGAGAGAGAAAGAGAGAGTTGATTAATTTAACATTAGTTCCCAAATCCCATTTTTTGCCATATAAATAAATAGTATTTCTTTTTTATATCAAAAAAGTAGTTACAACCTAATTTGTAAGGCCATGCCATAATTGCCATATTAAGTTTTAATTAATCTATGCTTGCTATTTTCTTTGGACGTCATGGACTCTGGTATCTAATATATAGCCACGCGGTACGTAGTTTGGAGAGCTAATATGAATTGAGGTCCGTCGGACCCTTTATGTATATACAAGGGGGTAGGGGTGGGCATCGGTTTCCTTAAAACCACCCAAACCGTATAGTTTGATTTGGTTTTTAAAACTCGCGGTTTGAGGGCGGTTTGAAAAACTTGAAAACCGCAAAATCGCGGTTTGGTGGTGGTTTTCAATTCCGAAAAACCGCGGTTCACCAAACCAAACCGAGGGTAATTTAGTAAATTTATTTAATTCACATTTTAAAACCTTAACCAATATAAACAACAGCTGTTTCATTTTTTCATCTCCATCTCAAGATCCTAAACATATTCGCTCTCCACCCGGTTGAGGCCATCCGTTCTTTGTCTTCCACTAGTCGTCGTCATTGCCGCTTCCCACCAGTCGTCATCGCCATCTCCTACCAGTGATCTCTCACTGCCGCCTCCCACCACTTTTTTTTTTTTTTTTTTTTTTGAAAACATGTAACAAGAAAAACCGCGAAACCAAACCGACCAAACCGCGCAAACCGCGGTTCGGTTTGGTTGCGGTTTTTGTGGTGGTTTGCAAAATGACCAAACCGCAAACCCTCGGTTTGATCGCGGTTTGGTGGTTTTCACCACCAAACCGCGGTTTGCCCACCCCTACAAAGGGGGTAGCGTTGTTGTCTTTAAGTTTACGAGACTCGAACTTGAGACTTTGCTTAAAAGATATACTTAATTAAATTTCTCTCGCTTGCACTAACCATCATGTTTGTTACTGTAATTAGCAGGGACATGTGGAGTGATTGACTTGAATATTTAGTGGTTGTGGTGCTAGCTAGTTTGAGTGTAGTGCCCTTCACACTTTCTCAATTGTCTAATGCTTTTGCATGTGTTGCAACAACTAACAAGCGTAAGTTTGGTGAGAAAGTTGATCCAAATCAGGTGGTTCTTGCCATAGGTTTCTCTTTTATAAATAAAAAATCAATAAAGGGTCACAAGGTACCCTCTTTAATAATCTTTGTGGTTGACCTAATGTATTTTAGTGGTTATAATAATAAAGATGGAAATTAAGAGTTGAATTCAAGAAGTACAGATAGAAATGAAAGAATTAAAATTAAAAATAATTAAAAAGAAGGAGATTTAATTGAATGGTGGAAAATGACTCATCTTGAAAGTTGTCAATTTATACATAAAAGTTGAAAAAGATGTTGATGATAAGATCTGTATTTTGGTTGAGTCACTCAACATATCAAGTTATGCATTTTATCTGCTTAAGATGTTCATATATATGATACTCATTAATTTGAAAATCTTATTCTTTTTAATTGCACTTTTTTTTTTTTTGGCTAATTTGAGTTTATATATATAGCTAAATATACCAGCTTTCCTTGAAAGCAAAACCTAATCATATCAAACTAGGTTGCAAAGCTATCAAATTTCTCAGCCTGCTCACCATTAATTTACTCTTGATTGGAGAAGCAGTCCTACCATTACAACTTAAAAAACAAGAAGCCAAACCTCAATCTCAAAATCTGTTAGGTCGGGTACATAGATTAAACTCTTTCGTTACGCCCGATTTAATGCAATGGAAAATGATATTCTTACTCGTTTAAGGTCACACACCAAGTCATACGCCTCTTTAAAAGCCATGCATTATTTTCGAGATGTGGCTCTTATTGGTGTAAGAGGTTGGGAGTTTGAGTCGGGGCAAGATAAGCTAGTTTTTATTTCTTATCAAAAAGATTTACAATTAGAGCTGCTAACTAACAAACATTATTTAAGTTGATATGAATTCAAGTAGTTCCACCTATTGTTTTAAAAAAAGGATAATTTTGGAAGATCAAAATGATTGGGAAGTATACTTTACTACTGTGACACTTTTTGTATAGTTCGTAGATAAGGAGGGCCAAAAAGATTTAATAGAATACGCAGACATAGAAGACTTTCAGATTGGACTAGTAGTTCTATGAATTGGTCAATTTCATATCATTGAAATTGGAACACTGATTTAAAGTTAAATGGTCCTACACACCCATATTTTCTCCTTCATTTATTGCAATATATATAGTACTAGTTTATATACATAGTTGCATGGGTGGAGTTTAATACATATAGTTATGAATGAATAAATGAACCCCTTAATATCTTCCTTATTTTTCTAGTGTTCACTCTTGAATATTAATATTGATCAATTATTTTTGTTAAATAAAACTATTGGGTCTTATATATGTAAAACAATATTGAAATTAACTTACAAGGGGTGTATTCAATTGAGATTTTAATAGACTTTTGGTTACTTTTATAAGTGAATGACTTTTATGAAGTTTTAAATTTTGGTATACTTTTAAAGACTTTGATAAACTTTTATGTAGATTTCATTGTGATGACTTTTATTAACATTTAAGATTTTTAGTGACTTTTGTGAACTTCTTAAACATGATGTTGATGATACTAATAGATTATTGTGATTTTTTAAATGAAACAAATATTTTGCACTTTATTATAAAAAAAGATAAATAATTATATTTTTTTCTTAAGAACTATTACTAATTTTAAAAAAAGTATTTTTGTATTTTAGTAAAAAAAACCATATAGACATATTAATGAATTACTCTCATGGTAGTAGCATAACAAATAAGTAAATAAATATCAACATAATAAATAAGTCAATAAATCATCTTTTAGTGGTAGAAAAGAATCAAGTAATTGGAAAAATTTTTTTTTTTTGAGAAAAGATCATTGGAAATATTAGTGTAAAAATTTTGCACTTTATTTTTTTGTTTGACTTAAGCAAAAAAAAAGTATATTTTTTCCTTAATAATGATAGTTTAAATTCTAAAAAATGCACTTCTTGCATTTTAAAAAAATTATACAATTATTTTCTTCAAAAATAATAATACTACACTTTTTTGGATTATAATAATACACTAAATAAACGAAACTTCTTTGTCAAAAAAAAAATTATCAAAAATTTATAGTGGTGCAAGAATGAGATTTTGTTAATAATGACATCAATCAATTTTCATCAACATAGATATTATAGTATAATGAGTGAGCAATGAAATCCAAGAGTTGTAGAGTGATTGGAGAAGTTGATAAAAATAATTGATAAGAAAAAGATCTCTTGTGAACAATGAAGTCCTTATTGAAGAATGTAACCAACAAAAATTAGAAGTCTCTAAAAGTTTATGAGTTGAGGTGAGGAGAAGTTGAAGACTTTTTTATGTGTATTTTTATACAAAAAGTCTACAAAAGTCAAGATTTGTAACCAATCTACAAAAGTCACCAAAAAATTAAATATACCTTACTTTTATGAACTCTCTAAAAGTTTAAATTGAATACCCCAAAACTTTTGTAGACTTTTTAAAAGTCTATAAAAGTCAACATTGAATACACCTTACTTTTATAAACTCTCTAAAAGTTTTAAATGAATACACCTAAACTTTTTTAGTCATTAAAAGTAACCAAAAGTTTATTAAAATCTCAATTGAATATACCCCTGTTAATTTTAGTGGAAACTTTAATTTGCCACTCATTAATATTTATTGTTATTTTTTACCTTTTCGACTGACCAAATATAACATGAACGTCCACTAGCATATAATATAGGGTAACTGCTACCAAAACGCACATTAGACCGCACGAGCCATCTGTTCACGCCTGAACATACACAAAAAATACAACTTAAAAGAGACACCTTACCAAAACGCACATTATCTAAACATTCAAACTCCTTACCAAAAGAGACACCTCTCCCTATCCTTAATTACTACTCAACTTAAAAGGGTAAAAAATACAATTTTACCTTCTCGATCTAAAGAAGACAAAGATGAAGATGACGTGAAAAGAGCATAACAATCCAACAAAAAATCTAACCTAACACAATTTGTGCGGAAGTAAACAAAAGATAAGCTAAGATATGACTTGTGTTAGACCTCGTATCTAGACAATATGAAACACCTAGTTTGCTACATTAACAGAAGCCTCAAAATTTAAGGGCTAGCAGTTGAGATCTAAAGCAGTACAGTTCCAAGTCCATAACCAGAAAAGCCCACAACTTCTGCTACTACATGTGTAGCCCAGTGAGACCAACTTTTTTTTTTTTTTTTTTTCTTTTTTTTTCACTGCCGAGTCGAAAGTCGAAACCTTGGCAAGTGATGCCTCATCCATCTCACCAGCGATGCTGGCTTCCAATAAAATGTCATGCAATTGTCGCCGCGGCAAACAATAGTTTTGGCCATAAAAAATGGGCATGCATGCCATAACCTTTGAAAGTTTCACCAGGCACAAGTCTTTTCTTTCTTCATATTCTCCCTTGTTTACACCAGATTTTTCATTTCTGAATTAGTTCAGTCTAATCTTGTTCAGTGTATAGCATAGTTTTCAACTGAAAAAAGAAAGAAAGAAAGGATACAAAGGAAAGCAAGAACAAAAACATACAGGAAATATTTTTATAAGACTAAGAAAAAAAAATATTCCTTTCCTTGAAAGATCAAAACATGGTGTATGCCTTTCCCTCAAATGATTCCTCCCTTTCCCCACACCTCCAAAAAAAAAGGACCAAAGTTACTCAAACTGTGCAGTTCCCCCCCCTCTTTTCTTACATTAGAGATGAAGATAAGACCTACCCTACTCTAAACTCTTTCCCACCTTCTAAACATAGTGCAAGTCGTCACAAGACTCGAGCAACATCGACTTATTGTACTTCATTTTTCAGAAAATTGGGAAGGATGAAAGATATTTAGCATCCTCCCCTTCTCGTGATTTCCACTCGACTTCCCAGGCCGTCGATCTCAATATTAATCAACTAAAATGGGAAAAAAAAAAAAAAAAAAAAAGAAAGAAAAACTCCTGTGCAGTCGTTCAAAAAAAGAATGATCACCTATTTCTGATCGATGTAGAAAGAAGATATCAGATATCAGATTCAGGGTCAGATGAAAATACGGAGGAACCGCTGTCCAAACTACTACCCGCATGGGATCGGAGAAGGGAGGGAATCTTTTGTTGGATCTCTTCGCCATGCTGCAAAATTGACACAGTGGAATTGAGTAAAATTCTAAGTACGCTTACCGAATGGTATAAAATGGAAAACTAGAGATAACGCTGCAAACAGCTTGAAAACCATACCTCCTTAAAGAAAGCATTTATCTCCTCCTCAGTAAGGCCTCCCTCTCCGGAATCTTCATTCCAACCAAGTGAACGGAGAAATTCAATCTCTCGTTCATCCGAATAAACCTCTTCAGTTGCCTCCGAATGCTTGTAAGCATCGTCAGGACATCTCTCGCACTCATTGCATGCATCACCACCTCCATTAATGGCGAAGTTAGAAACATTGTCTCTTGAACAATCCACACAAGAGAGTTCCAGTTTGGGAGCATCTCCAACTTGAGGCACCTGAACAGCCTCTGAAATTGGTTCACAAGAGTGCATCGAGTTGGTTGATGAGAGCACAGGACTCGCATCTGAAGCTACAGATGAAGAATTCGTCGAAGTTTTCTTCCTCATGAGATTAAAGAAGTCATTCCGGCTCTGGACCTGAGAAAGTGTAGGCCTTTTCTCGATGGAGGATGGATGAATGGCAGAAGAACTAGACGGCTTACGCTGCTCCGTAGCAGACTTCGTGGTTTGTGAATTCTTAACAGAGGCATACGTGGGTGTTGGAGGATTCAACGAAGGGTTATTTGTCACTCCTCCAACATTTGTTGGACTCATGCCATCTTTGTTTGAAGATAAACTGCCGTTCTTCTCCCGCGCTGGATTGAGGACAAAAAGCTTTCCCACATGTCCTGTCTTTGCCGCATCAGATCTAGCTTGAGCAGCTTGTGAAGAATGGGCGACAAGGCCAGAACCTAATGCCTGCTTTTGTCCAATCTTGGCAGCTAAACTCATTTCACTTCTAACTGCTGGTTTGGATTTTGGTTTCTCAGCATTTAGAACCTGAATAGGAAAAATTGTCTGCCGCATCAGTACCGCTTAGTTTTATAAATATGCAATAGATACATCAAGGTACAAAATCATACAAAGCCAAGAAACCAGCAGAACTATCTTCATCGCCAAGGGCATCATCCATAAAACAGAAACAGTTAAAGAAGACCAACAGCAACAATACTCGTACATGTTTCTAAATCATCCGAGTCAATTTTCAACAAGTCGACTAGCAAATAGAACTACGAATAGATATAGAATTGGGCATGCACAGGAGAATTATTTTTGGAATATGAATCAAAAAGGAATCGCCAACAGGTTAATTACCAATCTAGATGGAACACTTACACTGTATTGCAACAATTTCACATCATTGAAGCTTTACTTTACAAAAGTCTCTAGTAACTAAACTTATTTCTCTAGAATCAACAACCAGTTGAGTAGAGCTTCAAGCTTATTTTGGCATTGCCAAAGAGTTCAAACTTTTTTTAAAAAATATAATTTTTATCTAGCAATAAAAATTATCATACAGCCCCTATAGCTAATTACATTTGGTTGAACCTTATCTTTTTCAAATACGGCTCCATATTATTTGTTCAGGATGCTTTTGAAGCTTGCATAAGATGTATTGCAACATTACACATGCAGAACAATGTAGAATCTGTGAAGTCCCAAGAGTTTTTCAGAGTGGAATTTATAGTGGTTGATTATAAATTATGACTTCTATTTCCTTGATAGGAGATAGAAAAGCCTTAAACCAATTTCATGATATTTCTAGCGCAAGTTTAATTGCACACTTACAAGTAACAAAGAGTAATATAGGAGAACGAATAAAACCGAACTAATTGACAATATCAGAAGACAAATTGATAAACGAGGGTTTTTGTCACAGAATCAAGTTCCTACAACCATTTAAGCGTAATTTCAAATATTATTTCGCAAACGTTTGACAAAAGACTTGGAAAGTAGAAGTCTAAAAATTAGTCCTACAAAAAAATATAGACGTTTAAAAATTATGCATGAGTCTCATGATATAAAGGAGGAAACAAACATATAATCATTGATTCATTGCAATAATGGTCCACGTGATAATCTCTTACTAGGAAAAGAAAAACTGAATACACATAATATTTACGAACGGCAGACAAATAAATAATCCTACCGAAACGATGAAAATAAAGTTTGAGAAAAACAGAGGTTCTGTAGCAAATAATGACCACAAACATGATGAATCATCTAGTTTAAAGTTAAATAAATAATTTGTATTTCTATTATTGCATTTAAATCCAAATACAAATGATGACATGGAGTATCCTAACAACTAATCACAACTTAAGATATGAATCATCTAGTTTAAAGTTAAATATCAATCCCCATTCTCTTGACCTGAGCCTATGTCCATGATCATAGAAAAAACAATATAAAACAGCCTGTAAACCAAATTAATCTTAGAAGCTATACGTCCATCTCGTTTAATATTTAAACTGGTAGCTTCTTTCTTCCCTGATTCTAATACCAAAATAATGGAGAACCAAGAAGCAAAGGAGGGAAAAAGATCAGGAAAACAAGAAAAAAAATGGAAGTATCACAGAAAAATCTGATTACACCCAAATTGTTCATATAATACAGCACACGCAAATAATTGACAACAACAAGATATCACTTCCTAATACAACTAGAAATCTTAAGTCCTCCTAATCAACTTCTAGTAGTTCCTTTAAGGCTTAACAAAAAGATGAAATCACTAAAAAGCCAAACAAACATTTTATGTATAGGCTCTCGACTGAAAAAATAAAATACTAATTATACCTTAACACAAGCTCTACACCTAAAATGCTTAGGGAAAGGTTGAACACATCTTGCATCAAACCCCTCATACTGTATCACCATATGCATGTGTTTTGTTGCACAATTACACTTGCCTACTTATATTGCGAAAAATGAACATAGTCTTAATCAGAAATCTGAAAGCCCCCTGTGGTGACCATATATTAAAATTCTCTCCATTAAGAAAAATTAAACATCCATGATTAAAGCTAACTTTCAAAAAATTGAGTAAAATGGAAAAGTTGAGTTTTAATTCCCAATATATGACAAAGACACACACGATGTCAAAACTCATAGTGTTTAATTCCAGAACGAAAAGGAAAATCAAAACTCCTGTAAGTAAAGCAAATTTAGGGGTCCTTGATAACTCCTAAACCATTTGTATTAGTTATAGCTAGAGGAGATGCTTTTACTGAAAACTGAAGAGGGAGAGTAAAATCACCTTCTCGTGGACAATTGGATTACCACTCAGACTTTGCAGTGGTAAATAATCAGAAACATTCTTCAATTTGGAAATTATTTTCTGTAATGAACATGAGACGTTTTTTATTTAAAAAGATAATGACCATGTAATTTCTTCAATTTAAAAACTCCAAAATTTGAATTTTTGAAAAGAGAAATACAAAGGGAATATCCATTGGGCATTCGAAATTTGAAAAACTTTTTTTTAATACAATCGATTTATAGATAGCTATTTTGTTTGTGTAGAAAACCCATCTCAGTCTCATTTGTTAGTCGGCTGAATCAGCCATCCCTTTGCAGCTTCAATCCACTAATTTTCTTGAATTCCGCATTTGATTCCCTAAAACTAGGCATTGAAATTTTAAATTGACTTTAAATTGCCATAATGTGAACCCTGTGAAAGTTATCCTAAGCAACAAATTGAAACAGTCAAGAGACTAAATTTTTTTGAGAAAAGACAGTATCAAAATGAACAAAATAAAAATAAAGAAAAATAAGAAAGGGATGAATGTTACTCATGCCGCATTATTACTTCTACATATGGGAATGCATTGACATTCACCATCATCTAAAAGTCAAAATTCGTGAATCAGCTTTTCTACACATAAAAATTGGGTTGTAGTACATCTTGTGCATGGAGTACTGGTTAATTATCTGAATGCAGCTTAATTAGAAACAAGCATGCATACTACTAACTAGGATCCAAACTTTATGTCAACTTCCTTCATCACTCAGTATAGACTTCTCGTTCAAGTGACGGTCATTGATTCTGACCAAAATATGAACACTCACAGGCAAATTAATGCACTCATTCAATCAAAGAAAGCTAATGCAACTCCAAGAAAACCCATTAACAAAAATTACAAATATCAAAAAGGACAGCCACATAAACTATAACACAAACCTAAGCAGCTAAAAAAAAGATACAAAAGAGAGAGAAAGGAAGAATAAATCTTACGGAAGTTTTTGCCATAGAAGGTGTCATTGGTATCAATTGTCTAGATTGTTTGATTGCCAACTCCTCTAGCCTCTGAGTCTCAACAGATAACTAAACAAAGAAAGAAAAAAGACAAAAAAAAAAAAAAAAATGACATAAGCAACAGAGAAAATACCAATATAAGGTCACACGAAAGTGAATCAATTAGTTTACCTGGGGAACAGTACGAATCCTTGCAGGAGCTTGTGCCAACGTTTCAGCCATATTAAGACCATTACTTGTGGTAGGTGCCACAACCCCAGAAGAAGATTGCTGAGAAGAAGAAATTCCCACACTATTGTTCCCAATAATGACAGGTACTTCAGCCAAAGCTGAGGTCCAGCCATCACCCCCAATCCCAGCAGATGGACCTGTAGGCAAGCACTTAACTGCAGAACTCAAACCAGGGGATGAGAATCTTGGTATCTCAGAGGCTCCTTGCCTTTCTTCAGCTCCAAGGGAAGGAAAATCTTTCTCGAACGCGGTCTTTACAATCCCATTGATACTGGTCCCAACAACAGAAGAACTGTTGGCACTGTGATTACTTTTATTCCTAATATTGACATCCGTTGATACCCTTCTAGACCACGCTTCACCTCGCTTCCCTGATATCAATGACAGTGATCGCCTCAATGGATCCTTATCTGTTAACGAATTAGCAGAGATTCCCAATGGAGTGGAATAATTGTGATCTCTATCATCTTCTACGAATGACCTCTCTTTGTTACTAAAATTAACGAGGCCCTTGTCCCAATCTCTATCCCTGTCCCTGTCGCGGTGGCTTCTACTACTGTAAGACCGTGTATAGCCAGATGACTCCCTTTCATGCGCCACAGACCCATTAATACTCGAGCTCCGACTAAAGTAAGCTGAAGTTGTTCTATCTGAATGACCAAAAGAACGAGGACTATCGTACTCACTGGTGTTCAAAGAAGATCTGTTTCTTATAGACTGTGAGGCGCCGTGATTATCTAGCAAAAGACACAAACTTAACGAAGTTAATAAACACACAAAACAAACCAGGAATTACATATATCTAAAGAAAATTACAGAACTACATGAAGAAAATATCGTACCCGAGTGAGAGGAAGACGATGTCGTTGAGTGGTGGTTAGCATTCCCACTTCCATTTATACTTCCCGAACTCTTCAACCATTGTGGAACCAATGTGGGCTCACTTCTTTCCATAACTAAACTCTAACATTATCAGAGAGGAACAAAAGCATACCTACAAATTCCGCAATTCCTTTTCGACGTCACTCAGCAAAATTGTCAAGTAACTAGTAATCACAATCAATCTACTCTATCCAATTCTTGTCTCCCTAGCGCCGCCACCAAAATCGAACCTCTCACAAAAGAATTCAATAGTCTCTCTCTATTCCTCGAGAACGCAGCCAAAATTCCCCCAAAACTAATACTGTACACACCCACAAAACATTCAAAACCCGGCACAAAATCGAAACTTTACTACTCCCGCGAGAAGAACACCAGCAAATAAAACTCCCGAACACTTCAAACCCCCCAAGAAGAACACGAAAACAGCACAAATTCCTACACGCCCATCTCGAAAACCAGAATCATCAATCACCAAAAACAAAGCCACGCCCGTAAGACCCTCATCACGATTCTCCCCACTCGCTCACACTCAACTCAAATCCCCATAATTCAAACACCCAACAACAACAACCACCCAATTCAATCGCATTACACGAAACCCTAGAAACCCTAGAACCCCCAAAACCCTAGACCGCAGCCGCGGAGAGCAAAACCCCTTCTCGCCCAACAAAATCCAACCCCAAACGAGCCCGGAACCTAGGGTTTCAATGCCCAATTGCGCACCAGTGCGCCGCCCCCAAATTCGAACCACTCCGTCACTTGTACGCCCTAAAAAACCCTAATTCGGATAAAACGGAAGCAACAACGAAGCGCTGAAGACGGTCTTTATAGAGAGTATAAAAACAAGAGCGAGAAAGAGAGAGAGAGAGATTCGGAGAGTTAGAGTTTACGAAGAATTGGAGACTCGCTCGCTCGAGAGAGAGAGAGAGAGATTGTCGTCGTTGTTGGTGGTGTTGTTGTGGTGGTAGAGTAGCGATTGTTGTTGTAGACGTGTTGTGAATGAACGCGAAGTTGTAGTTGTTGTTGTTGTTGTTGGTGCGAAGGAAACTCACGCTTTGGATGCGCCGTGAGAACTTGAAACAAAATAAAGAGAGAGAGAGAGAGATAGAGAGAGCAAAGCAAGAGAGAGAGGTTTTATTTATCCGGGTTTTATTATTATTTTTTTATGATTGGTAAAATTTACTTTATTTTTATGATTTGTGATTTTTATTTTTATAGAAATTGGATATTTTGAAAAAATGAAATAAGTGTTTTTGGAAAGAAGGGAGTTTTTTTTGAGATTTTCTTTCCAAAACTCGTCAACTGTCACACTTACCTAAGTGGCACATTCTCGGGATACAATTTTATCAATTTCGAAGTGCATAGCATGATCATTAAAAGAGTGTTGCATTTAAGTAATTAAAACGGTTTGAAGTACTTGATACTTTCATGAGTTATTTGTCATGTAAATGAGTGTAGTAAGTGTGTGTCATTGTGTGTATGTGTTTATTATTTTTTAAAAGAATATACAAAAATGCTCTCTAGCTATGTTATGTGACATATGTCACCTTTTTTGAAACGAAAATTAATATATTTTGTATGTAAATGCAGAGAAAAAAACGCTTAACGTGAATTAATACTTCTATAATTTAACTTCAAGTGCTAAAATCCAAAGACACGTGGATTTGATAATTGATTTTAGATACCTAAAAAATTATTATGTAACTACTCTTCATCAATTAATTACTTTTTCAGTTTAATTTATTTTTTTCTATTTTTGTCCATTATTACTAAATTTTTAACATCACCAAAAAAACAAACATATTCATGCAAAAAGAAAAAAAGAAAAGAAAAGAAAATTAGTAAAGCAAAAACGTATAGTTTGCATTTGATGCGACTCCCCTAAATGTTAGGGTTTTCCCATTTGCTTTCTCATGAGTCATGACCCATAATCTATTTCAAAAAAATTTAACATGAAAACAAATAATCAGTTTCTTATAACAAAAACAATTTTTTGTCGTTTGCAAGGTTTATTTGATTGCCAAATAATAAGACAACAAAAAGGGTGATGCGTGGCTACTAAAACCTTCCAATAATAAAAACTATATTTAACCATCAGTGGCTTTTCTTTTTTTTTCTTTTTTTTCTTGGGGTCAAATCAAGCATTAGTTGCTTACGACTGTAAATTTTGTGAAGATTGACTGTTGCCTGCTTGCCTTCCCATATTCTCGAATGCTGAATGAAATTCAAAGTCAATTTCTTAGAAAACACTGCATGTTGAAGTGGTCCTTTTTTCACCTTTCTTTTTTTTTTTTTCAAAATATAGGTCTCGTTTGATTTATTTTTGCCAACTTACAATGCGAAGTTAACTCACAAAGAAAAATCTAATTCACATGTTTAGTTCAGCTTTAAATTTGTGAGAAAGTTACAAAATTTTTTAATAATAAAAAATATAAATTGACATAAATATCTTTCAAATAAAAGAGATGGATGTAGGTAATAAAATGTAATTAACGAAAGGTAATTGTGTCCGCAAACTCCTTAGAGATAACTCATATGGAGGATATATCTTTTATCATTGAATGTGAGTTGAGAGATAACTTGCAAACAAATCGCACAATCAAACAAGATTAATTCCAACTCCCATTCAATTTAATTCTCGAGGGTTAACTTCGCCCCTAACCAAATAAGGCCATATCCAATTTGAACATAAAAAAACTAACATACATGCATGAAATAAACAATTTACTTGAACACTAAATTTATACATTACTGCACCAAAGTATCTATAATGAAATGCACAAAGTATCATTTATTGAAGGCAAAGTTGGCGATTCGACTCAAGTTGAAACCAAAGGAGTCCAAATTAAGAAAGCATAGTAGTAACTTTTTATTAGTATCTTAGCAACTTGATCACTTTTTTTTTGTGAATATAATAAGATATATAAATTTAATTTTATTGATTTTTATTGATAAATTTACACATCGTTAAAAGCACTAATCAGTTCAACAGCTGTAAGAATGGATAATCATAATCCCTAATCGGTGAGCTGGCTTATTCCTCAGTATTATAGATACACATACATTCAACATCTGTAAGTGAAAAACAACCACCATCTTAAATTTTGATTTAACTTTAAAAGAGCCTTCTAGAGCAACCCATTCACCAACTTACTGCGCATCTCGAGGAGTATCACACGAACACTGAGTAAATCAATATTCAATCTCGATGCCCAAAGTGAATCATCCGAACTTTTTCCTTAAGCTTATCTTTTGATGACAACAAAACTATTTTTTTTTATTTATTTGTTACGTGTTTCTACTCTCGAGCACCACTGTCGGGAAGACCTCGCTTAAGGGGAGCTGACCCTTTTTTATGCAATGGAGTACCGAACAAATTGAAAAACTACATATACATTAATACATATTTGACCGTAATTTAAAGGTCGTTCTTGTCACTTTCAAGCATAACAATTATAACTGTTCAAGTAGTATTACAGGTTGTGGTTTCTTAGGCCATAGTGAACAAAATAAAGTTAAATACATATAAGCTAACCATACATAAGAGAACAGCGATCCTTTCACCATTTGAATATTGTAACCAAACGATCGAAAATGAACAATTTCAATTGCCAACACATCAAGTCACAATAAGAGAGTGACCAAGTCAACATATGTGCAATAAGGTCAGCAGGATAGGCCCAAGAAATTTGAAGAAATAGTCATACATTTACAAAGATCACCATATTAGGCAGTAAGAAAAAATTACTAATGCTCAATATTTGATGAACACAGAAATCAACAGCTACCTAGAAGTCAGAGCAACCACATGGAACCCCAGTTTCAATTAATATCAGATAGAAGGGGAAAAAAAAAAACACTTTCATTATTGCTGCGTCACAATCACTTTCGGTATCGCTACCCGTATCGTATGGAGTTGAAGAACACAAGAAAAGATGACTACTATGCATCAAAGCTGTATAGGTGTTGTGGATGCAGACATATATATAGCATGCCGAATACCTCCAAAAGGATGTCACCCTTACATTTCCAACTACTTCACAATGTTAAGCTACCTCATTCATGGCCAGAGCAATCCTACTTTCTCCCTATTTGGTTAAACTAGTAACAACATTTCTAGTTATAATCTCTCAAGCTCTAAAGAGCTCTGAAACTGCGAAAAAGTATTGAGAAATGAATTAAACCTCACACTAGACAATGTAAGCTGTAACAATTAAATTTATAGTAACCTGCTGCTCCGCATGCTTTGCGCTTGATTTGGAAGTAGGAAGTGAAATCAAAACTTAAGTAACACAACAAAAAAAAAAAAAAAAAACATCTCAAATGCGATGGAAGGGGCTGCACTCACGATTTTCTCTTATTACCTCCTCCACAAGAGAAGCAACTTCACAGTAGACCAAAATATATTGAAAGAATTAGGAACTCAAATAAGGTAAAAAAAAAAAACTTTCAGAGATGCTGAGAAGACTGTTAACTTTTCCCTCGAATACCTCTCAAAAAAAGATCCAGATTTTTTAATGTGCACATCCCTTTCCATCTTACACGTAGACCAACAAAACCATTTTCCATTCTGTTCTCATTCTTGACAACCTCAGTGCACTACAATTATCAGGAGTGAAGCACCAGAATCTTATTGTACTTCACTTCAACCATTATAAGGATAGCGACATCCATCACTCCTCTATCACTCTCACTCTCTCTGGATACCATTCAATTTATCAACTTGCTACCTCAATATCAAACAACTAATGAAAGAAAAAAAAAAAAAAAAAGGAACAAAAGAACCTCCTGTGCTTTAAAATAAAAGTAATCAATCACCTTTCCTTCAGCTGTGTAATAATTTGTTACTGAGCACTGGTTTCAATGTCAGACGAATTGAATCCAGAAGAAGCAATATCAGCATTGCCCACGTGAGACTTGAGCAAGGAGAGAAGCTTCTCTCGTTGAAATCCTTGGCACAATTTTGTGGCAGGGTGCAACTGGGCATATCACAATAAAACAAAGGAAGAGTTGAGGTAATTGTAATCAGACACAAAAGCTAAAACCACATGAAGCCTATGCATTATATACCTCTTTAAAAAAAGCATGTATCTCTTCCTCTGTCAGTCCTTCCTCTTCTTCCGCATTTTCCTCCCAACCAAGTGATCGAAGAAACGCTATTTCCTCCTCATTTACGTCAGCAGCTACCAAATCCTCATTACCATTGTCAGGACATGTTTGGGGCTCTTTATGCGAGTTGCTATTGCCAGTAAAGCTAATATTTGTCTCACTTGACCAGTCCCCAAACGATGGATTTGATGAATCATCATTAATCTGAGAGAGAAACTTATCAGCAGATTGGTTTGTTGATTCACCATTTTGCTCTGGAATGGTTGTTGATAAAGCAGGACTTTGGTCTGAAGAACTAGAAGGAACAATCGTAGAAGTTTTCTTCCTCATGAGATTAAAGAACTCATTGCGACTTCGAAGTCGTGACAATATGGGCTTCTTCTCCGCTTGTGACGAACAATTGATAGGGAGAGCAGATGACTTGCGTTCAACAGGAGTAAGAAGATTTGAATTGTTCAACCTCTGAGAAGCAGATGTGGGTGAAGAAGCCTGGGCAAGGAGGTTACTCGTCCCTGCACCAGCACTAGTAGGGCTCACGCTGCTCTTGGTTGAGATTGTATTGCCATTATTCTCTCGTACCGGCTTGAGAACAAGAAGCTTTCCAAATTGAGATGACTTTGCCATATCAGATCTGGCATTACCAACACCAGCGGGTTGGTTGAGAACGTGTGAAGACAATTGATTTTGATTCCCAATCTTGGAAGCCAATCTTGTCTCACTTCTGGCAGTTGCTCTGGGTTTTGACTTCTCGGAATTTAAAACCTGAAAAAGAAATTCCTGAGTGAATATACAAACCCAAAATATCTTAACTTTTAGCGGCCTAAACAACAACTAATACGTTTTATCTTTTCCTTTCCACAACCACACTCCCCCAATTTAGATGCTGCATAGAATCACAGAAAACAGTTGAAAATAAATAAATAAATCTAAAGCCAGCAGCTCAATTGTTATTCAACAGCTAAGCTATTAACTCTTTTTTGGAAGGCGAAAAGATGGAACTAAGTCCTAAGAAAAGGACCAGTGCCATTGTTATTTGTCATTTGGTCAATTAAAATATTTAGCTACAACAGCATAATAATATGAAACGAACTACGTGCAACTCAAAGTCTCAACAATATGAGAAGTCACAATTGAATGGTACACAGAAGAAGCCCTTGAACCAGCACTTAGAAAACTTATTTATCTGAAACCACAAAAAAGGCAAATGCCATGAACACATGTTTACTGAGATTTTATGCAACTAGCAACACCGAACATAAGAACCTTAAAGCATTCCAACTCAAGTCTTGACAAATATGAAATTCTACGACATAAATGTAATTGAATTGTCAAACTAAAACTTTCCGCTAAGTATCCAAGAATTTGAAGTAAAAGATTTAAAAGAAAATTATCCTCCAAAGCCATTACAGAAATGTAAATGTGTTACTCTAATCCCTTATACGAGAACAGGAGGAGAGAGGAAGTGAATGAGAATGAGAAAAGGAGGAAGGTGTGATGGACCAAGTAAAAGTTGTCCAAGATAAGTAAAAAAAAAAAAAATATAGAAACAGGTAAGTAAGGAAAAAGGACTTGAAGTGATAAAGAAATATATATACAGAAAGTAGGGAAAACAAAAACCTTGACAAATGATATTATTATAATAACTGCAAGATATCATTGGCAAAGAAAATCGTCATGGGATAAAAAAAAAAAAAGTGCTGCCTCGACACTAGGTTTGCTTAAAAGAAACAATTCCCATGAGAAAAAAGAAGCGTGGCCAAGACACTGAATGATGGCATAGTGCCACTGACAAAGAAAATCGCCATGGGATTAAAAAAAATGCTGCCTTAACACTAGGTTTGCTTAAAAGAAAATGCAACCCAAAAAACTCTCAATCGATATATACATAAAAAGCTTGAATGACTTTCTCTAAATAAGATTGTCAATTTCCTCGTTACTCAACTTTAGAGCATAGTTATCACCATTATATTAGTTTGACTCAAAATCATTGCTTTCCATCTTTTTTCTTCCAAACGATACTCCGGTGAGATTTTATGCTTCGTAGACAGGCACGAGAGCTAATTTTAGACTCCCTGTAGGTTAAATTTTCTGCCATCCTAATAAAAATTTCAACACTTAAATAACTTATTATTTAATGATTCCTCATTCACAGAAGAATTAGTCAAAAACAGAACTATCACTGCAATTTTGAAGATTTGGAGTGTACAATATGCTCAACAGTGACTCACTTTAGGGTGCTTACAATGATAAAATCTTAAAAGAAAAAAGGAAAATACAACAGTAATGTTGGCTAAGTTAGTTATGTCAGATAAGTTAGTATCCAATCAAAAATAAATTTCAAATATGTTAGTATCCTTAACAATAAAAACACAAGGAAATGAAATCCAAAAATATGCATAGGTAGTTTAAATAGCTTTATATTTATATTAATCAATTAAATTTTTTTAATAATAGACAAAAATATAGATCACAAATTAAATTGACTAGTTTGTACCTTAAAGAGAACATAGTTACGTTGAACATTAACAAGAAATTCAGCTCCTTCTTTTTGAAGCTTAAAAAAAATCTAGCATCACTCACTATCGCTCTTGCTTACTAGACTGAATAAAGTCTAACAGCGTGACTTATGATAATGAAATTCATGTTAAAAAAACTAATAACTCACTATGCAATGAAAAATCTAGGGGCAAAAAGACAAATACTTGTAATACATGACTAAAATGTGAAGTATTTCTACTCAGAAGTATAATGCCTAAAAATCTTCTTTTTTTTTCAACTCATACACGAAAGGAAAGAGACGGTAATGAGAATTTTTTCAGCCATGTCTAAGACCTTGGAAAAGTTTGATCCATGTAGCCGACCCCAGTTAATTTGGGTCTGAGGCTATGTTGTTGTTGTTGTTGTTGTTGTTGTCTAAGACCTTGGCAAGTTACATAGAGCATCTCTAAAGTCTAAACACTTACCAGTGCCTAGGCGACATTGAAAACACTGCTCTAATTATACTCAGAACCATTGAGTGTTTAACACATTCCATGTAAATTGTCATGAGCCTTCCCTAAAGTGTCTTCCCATAGGGTGTTTCTTCCGATAACATTATATCAATAGAGATGCAGCTATTATTTATAACCATTGATTGGAAGGTGGACCCAGGAAACACTTGGGATTTTAAAAAATATAAATCACTTAGGTGGTCCCCTATGTAGGCAATCCCTCGGCCAAACAAAACTAACAACAAAACCTCAATCCCAAATTAGCTGGGGAATCTAGACTTCCCACGTAAATAATATATTTCTTCCAAATCAAATTACTACCGATGAATAAGCTAAGGTTAGGGAATAGACAGAAGATGAGATTTTTCCAATGTGCAACTATCAAGTCAAAGCAGCAAAATGCTCAAAGTAAAAAGACACATATACACAAATATAAGAAAGACATGGAAACATCATACCATAGTTTTTGGCATTGAAGGTGTCATCGGTATCAATTGCCTTGACTGTTTGATTGCTAATTCCTCTAACCTTTGAGTCTCCGCAGATAACTAAAGAGATAGACATCAGATCCAAAGCAACAGAGAAGCTAAGAAAATTAAAAAAAGAAGAGCAGTATGGTCACCTGAGGAGTAGTATGCACACGTGGAGGAGCTTGCACCAATGTTGCTGCCATATTAAGACTGCTGGTTGTGCTAGGAGCCACGGATGCAGTCGAAGATTGTTGAACGGAAGAAAGTCCCATACTACCAATTATGACAGGCACCTCTGCCAAAGCCGAAGTCCAGCCATCACCTCCTATCATAGCTGAACTACCTATAGGCAAGTTATGAGCAGCAGAACTCAAGCTAGGGGACGAAATCCTCGCTATATCAGAGGCTCCTCGTCTTTCATCAGACCCAAGAGAAGGGAAATCTTTTTCAAACACAGTCTTGGTGCTGCCATTGGGACTGCCCCTGACAACAGAACCATTGCTGTTGGAATTGCTCTTGTTGCCACTATTTACATCAACTAGTAATTGTTTGGGCCACGACTCCCCTCGCTTCACTGATATCATCGACCGCATATGCCTTTGGACATCGCTATCAATACCATTAGGGAGGAACTTAGCAGATACATCTGATGTGGCAGAACGAGTATAATTCCTATCCTTGTCCAAAACTGACCTATCTTTGCTTGGATAGCTAGGGTAGTCCTTGTCCCTATCCCGGTCACAATGACTCCTAGCAGAAGTACTGTGAGAACGTGAATAGCCTAAAGACTCCTTTTCATGTGTGAAAGAACCATTGCTACTTGAACTCCTACCGAAATAAGCCGAGGACTTCCTATCCAGAAGTGTTACAGAACGAGGACTATCGTAGCCATTGGTGCTCTTAAAAGGCCGGTTTCTTGTGGAATTATAAGCGACATGATTATCTACGACAACAAAAAAGATTCAACTACAATTAACTAAAAACACAAATAAAGAAATGTAAACATGGGCAATTTTAAGGGCATTGTATTCAGCTTCAAATTTTCAATACCTGACTGAAAGGACGCCGACGCGGCATGATGGTTTGCATTTCCACCCCCAATAACATTTCCAGATGTCTTTAGCCATTCTGGGATCAGAGCAGGCTCACTTCTTTCCATAATGAGCATCTAACATTATCTTAAAAGACCCCAAAAACATAGTATACGCACTCGCCTTATCCGTATATTTTTCGCAACAAAAAAAACTGTTCCAATCACTTGTTCTACAGAAAGAACTAAAATTTCAATGTAATTTCCACTTTGAATCCTCTAAAGACATCGAAAAGAATTCCTGAAACCAATGCTGTACAAAACAAGAAACCCTAAACAATCAAGAACGGTCATTCCAAGAAGACTCTCATGTCAGACTCAATCGAAACACTTTCAACGTGATTCCTAAAAACCCATCAAACCTAACTACACAACGGTTCTTCAACTAAAATTCAACCCACCGAAACGAAACCCTAACTTCCCAAACACCAAATCCTTCCTTCCTTCCTATTCACCAGATTGAACAAAACTAGGGTTTCCAGATACACCAGAAAACCCGAAACCCTAACAAGATTCAAATCGAAACCGCCAAAATCATTCCCAAAACAAGCACAACAAACCAAGAGTATCGGAATTCAAAACCCTAACCAGGAATCCCGAATTGCAGATTCAGTTATCGAATCACAACTTTCCTTCGCAAATGTCGTCGTCGTCGTTGTTGGAGTCGAAGAGCGAACGAATCGATGCGGCGAAGAAGTTTTAGAGAGAGAGAGAAAGAGAGAAAGTGTTGTTGTTGTTGTTGTTGTTGTTTTAGAGAGAGAAAGTGTTGGTTTTTTTGTTTGCTGAGACGAAAAAAGGGAAACCTAGAAACGGTGCTACGTGGCGTATCTGTGGGATACGTCGTTTCATGAATCTTCTGTGGGCCCGGGAGCATCAGAATCTGATCGATTCGTGTTCCGTTGCTCACTTACCGTCGATTCCATGCATAGGAGGAGACGTACTGGATCAATGAGTATTCGACACGTGGTGGGGTGGGGGATCGATTCCTTATTTATTAGAGGGCCGCTAAGGGCACCCCACCATTTAATGAAGGCACCCAAAGTTTTTGTAAAAATTTCAGCAAAAGTGGAAAAGACTATTTTGCCCTTGTATATATAGTGATTCAAACCTCACAAATCATTTTGACAAAGAAAAAAGGCACCCCACCACAAGGTTGAACCACAAATCTACACCGCATTTGTTTCGCTTTTTATCGATTCTTCGGATTGACATCATCCGACAGCGAGTTAACAATGTTTGACAACCATATGATAGTTTATTAGAACTGTTTAGTTGTGGAAAACAGTGAAAATGATGATTTGTTTGTCAACGTAGGGTTTAGTAATTTGCTCAAATCCGAACTTGTTTCCACTATATAATGGAGGATTGTACTGCTACGGTGCAAGAGGAGGTCGAAGTTGAGGTAATTTTGCAAATTTATTGTGTTTTTTTTGCGGTTATCCGAAGTTTCTGTCGATGTGCGCGATTGTATCGGCCTCGCAGGACCGAGATGTATGGTGATGTCTCAGGTCCTAAAGGACCGAGAGGTGTACTTAGGTCACGGTATGGTACGCCAGTGTACAACCGAGAGTATGAGCACATTCTCGGTTGTACGCCACCGACACCACATTACCTACCACTAATTGTAGCTCTCGTCATGTCTCGCCGAGAGAACTAGAGTACTTTCGGCCATGCGTTACCGAGACACTGTGAACTCTTCCGGCCTTTGTGGCTGAGACTTCGAGTTCCCAAAAATGTAGCTTCCGTCTCGGCCATGCGAGGCCGAGACAGTTAGCACGGTCTCTGGCCTGTGTGGCCGAGAACCGCGAATTCCCATTTCTTTAACTATTCAACCGAACCCTAACTTTGAGACGAAATCGGCTCACACCACGACCCTACGAATCGTAAAAAGCGTAAACCGGAAGGAGAAACACAAGGCGAGACACGGAAACACGATTTTGGAGATTCCTCTCTCCGGTCGATTCAAACCAAATGGGTTCTTGCACAACTGGATTCGGTGAAGGTGGTGGGGTGCTCGGGTCGGTGAAGGTGGTGGTGGGGGTGGTTGGGTGCTCACGGTTCGGTGAAGGTGGTGGTGGTGGTGGTGGTGGTGGTGGCGGCGGTGGTGGTGGTGGTGGTGGTGGTGGTGGTGGGGTGCAAGGGTTTTTTGCACGAGGGGTATTTTCGGTATTGTGGGTTTAATTTTCGGGTGCCCAAGGTAAATCAATTTGTGCCCACATTAATCGGGTGCCTTCATTAAATGGTGGGGTGCCCTTAGCGGCCCTCATTTATTAGTATAGAACATTTTTTTCTATTTCTTTTTTTAATGAAAATGATTTTGATCCACTGTGGGCACTGAGTGGGTAGGCACATCGATTGCGTATGTAACGACCCTAAAATATAACTTGTGTCACATGTCATTTCAGGGTCATACGTGGGACCCACTTATCGTGATACGTATGTCCAAATCTCGGGAGTCGACACCAAGGTATGCTATTTTTGTTTGATGTTTGTAGTATGTATGTAAAAGATCGAACAATTTAAACTAATCAAATTCGGAAATGTGCAGGTAAGGTACACGCAGAGCATATCGGTGTCGAGACGAGCGGAGACATACCTCGAGTTGCGTGTCGACGTGGGACCGAGGTAGTGGCTTATGGGGTAAGTCTATTGTGAGTTAATTAAGTTTTTATACTAGCTTTAATGTGACCAATGTTAATATGGAATTAAATGAGCCTAAGTTAGAAAAATGAATGAAATGACCACATGATGTGCATCGCGATACGTGACAACCAATCAAGAGATTGGTGAGTCAACTTGCGGTGTCATTTGTGCATGACTTGGGTAAATGATTGAGTGGATAATCTAGCGCTAATATGTATTAGCGCGCTAGATATCAGAGGTAGCGTGCTAATGTCAAGAACTAGCGTGCTAATCTAGATTAGCACGCTAGAGTTTAAAGTAGCGCGTTAAAGTTGGAAATTAGCACGCTAATGTCAAAATTAGTGCGCTAATTACCTTGGCAGTACAAAAATCTGCAATTTTCAAAAGTTCATCAAACACTCTAAATTGGCGTAATACCTCAAGTAAAGGTTCCAATGCACTTAAAAACTTATAATATGATATCATAAATCTAAGGAATAGTTACGAGGATTCAAAAACACGTTTAGGAGTGTCGGGAGGCCGAATAGGCTAGGAACAAGTTTGTGGATCGAAGTAAGTAAACCAGCTAGGAAAATGCAAACTATTTCATTTTAAGCTATTAAATATTGTTGTTCCTTGCTTTGTGTTATTGTTTTGTTATCCATCCTTGGAATTCTATTCTAATTGAGTTGTCCGAGGGTAAATGAGTCAACGGTGATTCTTGGAAGGAGTGGTCGGGCCGAGGTAACATACCGAGTCATAACCTCGGGATGCACCGCATTGAATTGATTTTGACGAGGTGTGAGTTCTTAGCGTGGTTGTTCCAGGAAGTCTCACTATCTCGTGGGTTTAAAGCTTGTGAGTGTACCAAGTCCTAAAACCCGAGTCTTGATGTTTTGCCAAGACTCAAAGACCTATTGGTCGGGACTACTTACGCCTCTCTGTTTTCATTTCTGGACACTCATATATCGATTGCTTTTAATTTATTTACGGTCTTTTAATTTGAATTTTGGGTTATGTTGCACATAGCGCGCTAGGTGGATAATCTAGCGCGCTAATGTCAAGAACTAGCGCGCTAATCTGGATTAGCACGCTAGAGTTTAAGGTAGCGCACTAAAGTTGGAAATTAGCATGCTAATGTCAGGAATTAGCGTGCTAATTACCTTGGCAGTACAAAAATCTGCAATTTTCAAAAGTTCCTCAAACACTCTAAATTGGTGTAATACCCTAAGTAAAGGTTCCAATGCACTCAAAAACTTATAATATGATATCAGGAATCTAAGGAAGAGTTACGGGGATTCAAAAACACGTTTAGGAGTGTCGGGAGGCCGGATAGGCTAGGAACAAGTTTGCGGATCGAGGTAAGTAAACCAGCTAGGAAAATGCACACTATTTCATTTTAAGCTATTGAATATTGTTGTTCCTTGCTTTGTTATTGCTTTGTTATCCATCTTTGGAATTATATTCTAATTGAGTTGTCCGAGGGCAAGTGAGTCAATGGTGATCCTTGGAAGGAGTGGCGGGCCGAGGTAACATACCAGAGTCATGACCTCGGGATGCACTGCACTGGATACTGATTTTGACGGGGTGTGAGTTCTTAGCGTGGTTGTTCCAGGAAGTCTCACTATCTCGTGGGTTTAGGGCTTGTGAGTGTACCAAGTCCTAAAACCCGAGTCTTGATGTTTTGTCAAGACTCAACGACCTATTGGTCGGAACTACTTGCGCCTCTTTGTTTGCATTCCTGGACACTCGTGTATCGATTGCTTTTAATTTATTTACAGTCTTTTATTTATTCATGCGTCCTTATATCTTTCTTTCTATCTGCATGAATATAGACTGATTTATTTATTTTGAAATGTTGTTTAGTATCCTACTAGCGTTACTTACCTGAGCTCGTTATTCTTGTGTTTAACTGAGTGAAGATCTGCAATCTAGTAAGGGAAAGGGACCAGTGCTAGGAGATTTATTGTGAGGACATTTGAGCCTTCTCCCTCATATTTTTGTAGGTTTTGTATTATTTATGTATATTATTTTTTTGTCACATGTGTATATGGGTTTTTGTGATATACTTTAGGATTTGGATTATATGCGGGGTTTTTACACTCTAAGTTGTCCTAACCGATTTGTGTAGAATTGTTAATCGCTTCCGCATAAAACTTTGATAACTTACAAATTTGAATAACTCATTATAAATGCTAAATTGCGTTGCCTTATAGTGAAAAATGGTTAGGAAGGCTGACTAGACTTGCGTTGACATCGCGAGGATCGACTCGGGGTCCACGTAAGTCTAGGCCGGGCGAGACCCAGTTTAGGTTGTGGAACTGGGGTCGTCACACAGCATATCTCGAGGTAAATTGTGTGACATCGATCCAATTTGCTATGCCTATCTTGATACCCAAAGTGGATCAGTATAGCAAAGTCTTTTTCAATAATGTCAAAAATTTTCACTTCTCCTTTAGGCACCCAGAGTAATTGTCAAGGTAAAAAACAAATAATCCTATAGCTCCCCTCATTAGCATTCTAATTAAAAGATTTTTTTTTTTAACAAAACCTCGTAAGTAAATTATAGCTCCATTAATTCATTACGTATTTGGGTTTGACTTTGATTCACCAAATTATTGTAAGTAAATGATCCACTAATTCATTACGTATTTGGGTTTGACTTTGGTTTCACCAAATTAATATTGCGTTTGATCCATATACCCGACTCAATTAATTTGAGATTGAAATTTTATTATTGTACGTTGTTGTATATTATATATATATATATGTATATATAGGTATAGGAGAGAGAGGTTTTTATTTTATTTTCCTGTTCAAGATATCCCAAATAACATTAAGATTATCCTTCTAACAATACCCAGTTATTCCAAACTTTAATAAAAAAAAATAGCATCTTTCATTAAAAAAAAAAGCATTACAAGATTAATTAAGAGGATGGATCAACTTAAAAGGTGTATTTCAAGGCCATTAAGGGTGGGGCTTGATTCAAAGAGAACAATAGACAAAGATGAGCAAAAGTACAAAGAAGTAGTAACTATTATTTCTTTTCTTTCAGTATATTCTATGCCTTCGCATCCATGCAATATTGTGGTTCAAAAGTTTTGAGACCACCAAGTTGAAGATGCCTTGCACAGCTTTACATACAAAGAAAACAAACAACATTTTCTACTAAGTTAAACTTCCTACCTGATCTACAAAACTATACATAACCTGTAACTAGTAGATCGGATAACTTTGCGGCGCATTTCATTGATACGCGCTTCGGAATATTACTAAACTTGTACCCAATTTGTAAACATTTGTTAGCGAAAAGTTTAATCTTGGAACTTGAGTTTGTCTCCAGGATAAACTCCATTTATCCTACCTTTCTTTTGCTCATTTGGCTTGGAATTGGTCACTTCCGCTTGATCACCCTTTCTAACTTGTATGGATAAGGGAGTTGATCTGTAGGCGTCCCCATTTCCGCACTTGCGTCTGCAAAGAAACAAAGAAACGCCTGTTCTACAAAACTAAGCTCGGTAGAGGAATAAGTAGAACGTAGAAAAAATATAATGGTAGAAGACGTATACCTGCGATTGAACAAAAAGAAGAAAACGCCGATAAGAGTCGCGCCTCCAGCAACTGACTTCAGAAGAACTCTCTTGTGTGACTTGGGTTTTTTTGTTCCATTACATGACTCATCTTTTTCACATTTTTCTTCATCCTGTAATGAAAGTCTCTGAGTTATATAGCTAAATCAAAGCACAATCAATATTCAAGATAAGATAAAAATGAACTGATGAAATATGAAAAAGTTGGAACTTCACCTCTTCGACATTTCCAACAGCAATAGCAGTATCGTCCGTGACATTCTTAACGACAGGGTACTGATAAATGTAAGCTTCTACATTATCATGTTCCAAATATAAAGATGGATCGTTAGACTCGTCCGCTTTCGTGGAAATTGACTTGAACTGGATACTGTCTTTATCATCCTTGACAGAATCTTCATCGTCGCTCAAACAGTCATCCTTATCTGATACACGCACGGCATTATCAGGGACATCAGCACATTCGAGAGCAACTGAATGCACTGCATGTCCATTGACTAACTGACCCTGACCCTTCTCAGTTTCATCGCCAAGGTGATCCGCTAACGGGCAACCCGACTCTTTGAACTCCATGTTAACACTTGATGGTGGCCCAGTTTTTTCTTCAAATGCATCAAGACCTGATTTCTGTGTCACTTGGTACACGCCATAAGTTGTGACTGATGAAGGGCGTCCGCTGTATGCATCTGGATCGTCCAGCACCACGCAAACAGATTCCACAGGCTGAATGCTCACACTTGAAGGTAACACATGCTTGTCTTCAGGTATATCAAGAACTGAATGTGTTATTGTTTGGTGCTGGACTGAATAATTGGCAAAGGAAGAATTCTCATAGAATGCTGTCGCACGGTCTCTAATGAAGCTCTGTTGAACAGCAATATCTTCAGAAGCATTTCCATGCCAAGCACAGTTGCATATGGAAGTACCTCTACAACTAAATTGTGTTGGATCATTGCCACCCGTGGCATGATCGATGCATTTTTCCTCATCTTTGACTGCAGGCACGCTATATAACACATTCGACTGCAGGCACGCCATATATCCTGAAAATAGCACAGGAGGCCGATGGACATGTTCAGAACAGGTGCTGAGTGAGGTCGCATCTATGGAAAGTTCTTTCAGTTGACATTCAACACTTGGAAGGTAATTAGTCGAGTCAACATCCTCAGCATTTGTCTCAGACCGTAATTTATCGATGTCACAGGTCGAACTGTCTGAAGAGACACCATATTTTACCATATTCTCAGACTCATACCCAGTAATCGAGCTCATACCCGTGCAAACGGAGTCCAAGTCTTGAGCCTGTTTAACTAGAATAAATGGACTGCAGAAATAACCGTGTGCTTCAAACTTATCTTCATAATCTACTGTATCTACTATGCAGGAGATGGAGTTTTCGCTGGTTGTGGGATGCATAGTAGCAAATTCGGTATTATCAGATGATCTTCTAACTTGTGGACAATTTGAAACTTCATTGATCACATCATTGGGAGCTTGATGGTTATCATTTGGCATGCTGCTTGTAGAAGGAGGCCATTCGGCCAAACTAGTCAGTTCATTTTGACTACTATTACTTCCACCTTTCTCTTGACACTGCACAATTGACTGAATCGTGGCACATGCCGATGTTAAGTTCTCCGTAAGCATCAAACTTCCACTAGGTGAATTCTCCGCATCTGAGACGACCAATGATGCATCATCATGTGAAGTGCTCAAAGATGGGCTATCAAATCCTAATTCCTGATAATTGTTTCTTAGATCCTCGAATTCTTCAGAATTTGAATCATAGCATGTGGCGTCGCCAACATCCCAACTTCTCTACAAAAATATATAGCAAGACTGAGTTAGAAAGACAGTGAAGATAACAAGAATACAAATTGATTTGTATCGCTCAGAATATAATCACGAAGCAACGCCAAATTCAAGCCAATGATTTCAGATCAAATTTTACCTGCCGGTATCTTGGTTTTCCACCCTTGTAAGAATCACACAAATCAGAACTTCTTAAAAACTGATCTTGGGATTTCTCCAAGCTCCTGCGAATGCAGCCAACCATGTCCGTAGGCATGGCTATACTATAGGTGACACCATCAAAATCTGGTACCTATCACAGAAGCACCCCTTTTCCCTTAGAATTGTCAGTTATAATGAGAGTGTATGACTTGACACTGAATGTCACGCGATATTTCTCACATTTAAATCCCTTGATCTGGCTTTCATTGAGAACGAACGGATGCACATACAGACTCTGCGCGTATTTCTTTTCTCAACAACATCCGACGAGGAGAAGAGATCAATACTGGTCAATCCCAAGATTTGGCAAATCTGAAACAAGGAGAAAACAGTTAGAGAATCCTGGAGCAACAACATAGCTCTGAACATATAGATGAACACACAAAGGTAATATAGGGAAAGAATCAAGAGTGAATTTGAAATGTCGCGACGTGTTGAGTACTTCGTTAAATACTCTAGATTTCTAAACTGAACATCGAAATTCAAACTCATGCAATAACCCCAGATGAATTATGCATTCAGACTGAGATAGATCCATCGCTAGCTTAGATTACAATACATTTATTACATGTTTCAAGATGAGTTGTCCGTGGATTACAAAAATAAGATTCTTAAGATTCATGTGAAGGTACTAACTACAAAAAGTTTAAATGGAAATACAAACGATGGTATATTCAACCTATAAAATAAGAAATATATCATACCTTAAGAAATGAATCAACATTGGAGTATGCCATGTATTTCCAGCTGCTCTTTCTATAAGCTTTTGATTCAGAAAAGTATGCACTTGAGTATCGAAAATTCACGCTCTTGGTCAAAAGCATTTTCCAGATTACTCTAGACACTTGAAACCTGTAATTAAACGAGTTTAAGATAAAAGAGAATACAATCGGAAGAGTAGCTCTAGAATATATGATATAATCTGGAATCCTGGATATATTCATTGTGCTTACTACTTTTCACTCCACTAATTAAGATCTAAGGCTATGTTTGATTGGATGGAAAAGTAAAATATTCCAAGAAAAATGACAAATTCCGTGAGAAAATGACATTTTCATGCGTTTGATAGCCAAAATTTTCTCGGGGAACATTTTCTCACAATTGCCGACTTTCCATATTAAGACCCATATATTTTCTCACCTATTATGGTGGGCAAATTGAGTTTTCTATTGAGAAAATGTGAGTTTCTATATTAAGACACATTAAATTTATATTTTAAATATGAAAGTTAATATACTTAATATAAATGGTAAGTTTTCATATTTATTTCAAAATTTGTTGTTGTTGGCGAGTTTTGAGAGGAAAAATTCTTATATGTGCGATCAAACAATTCGGTTTTCGTCCTACTCAACTTAAAGCCTTTAGATTCTAATGTATTCCTCCAGAGTTCTAATTTCCTATTCACTCCATCTTTAGTTTCATCCACTAAGACAATATCATCTGTAAATAGCATACACCATGGTATATCCTCTTGAATATGTCTAGTTAGTTCATCTATAACTAAAGTAAATAGATATGAGCTTAGAGCCGATCCTTGATGTAGTCCTATCGTAATGGGAAATTCTTTTGTAGCTCCTCCAAATGTCTTTATACTCGTTACTACTCCATCATACATATCCTTAATAGTGTCTATGTATCTAGCATGCACTCTTTTTCTTTCTAGAACCCACCAAAGAACATCTCTAGGGACCCTATCATATGCTTTTTCTAAATCTACGAATACCATATGAAGATCTTTTTTCTTTTCTCTATATTTTTCTAACAATCGTCTTACAAGGAAAATCGCCTCCATAGTTGACCTCCAGGCATGAAACCAAATTGGTTCTCTCGATATTGTTGTTTCTCTCCTTAGCCTATTGTCAATTATCCTCTCCCAAAGTTTCATATTGTGACTCATAAGTTTAATTCCCGATAGTTTGAGCAACTTTGAATGTCTCCTTTGTTTTTGAAGATTGGCACAAGCGTGCTTCTTCTCCAATCCATTGGCATCCGTTTTGATTTTAAAATTTTATTGAAAAGTTTTGTTAACCAAGTCAATCCAATTTCTCCTAAGCATTTCCAAACCTCTATGGGTATTTCATCTGGGCCACACGCTTTCCCTATTTTCATTCTTTTCAATGCCTCTTTAACTTCTACAATTCTAATATTGCGTGTATAGTTGACATTTCTTTCTTGGTGTGGGTTTTCATCTATTATGGTATCAACTTGACCATCATTAAATAAACTATCGAAGTAACTTCTCCATCTCTCCTTAATATCCTCCTCGCGCGTTAAAACATTTTGATTTTCGTCCTTAATACATCTTACATGACTTAGGTCTTGTTTTGTTTATATGTGCGATCAAACACATATAAAAAAATTTTCTTTTGAATATTTACTAAAGAAAACTTTCTTAAGAAAATATTATCTCCCTATGGAACATTTTCTTTGTAATCAAACAAGGCCTAATTTGCAAAAAGAAGTACCGCCTTTCCATATTTTCGAGAAATAATTTTTCGATAATCAATATGAAAGTTAACATGCAGCCTCTTAAAATAAGCAATGATATCTTGATTGATCTACATTTCTTCGCATCAGTTTGTTAATCACATCAAAGTTATAAAAAAAAAAAAAGGTGAAAACGACTCACTAGTGTTGTCAATCGGTTAATCATAAATAAGCAAACCATTTGTCATATAAAAGTAGTTTATTAAGATCAAAACCCGCTAATGCCTACCTGAATCATTATTCTCTAAAAATCAGAAATTAAATCCCACAGCCTATTTTACTATAGTAAAATTAACACTATTAAGGTCCAGTGCACGCAATGGAAGAGTTTGATCCATGTAGCCGACCCCAACTAATGTGGGATTGAGGCTTTGTTGTTGTTGCTGCTGCTGTAAAACACTATTGAGGTCAATTCTTGCAATACTAACCATACAAAATTTTTCCATGTCACACTCAATAACATTAACTACCAAGTAAAAATAGAATAGTAAAATAATGTTGGAAGAACATACAACAATTTCCCATCAGCCAGTAAATCAGCAATAGGCGTGTCCTCATCCAATCTTGAGTGCACCACTTCTCCAACCCATATTCTTGCTTGAGTCTGTAATGACATCAAAACACACAAACCAATCACAACACTAAACACAACACAAAATCAATGTCTGCCAGGTCGAGAGGCGGCGTCAGGCGGTTTAGCCCCGCCTAGTCTTGGCGGTGAAAAAAATATTTACTTATACCTCCCTAAGAAATAGTTTAATTTATTTAGAGACCCATCAAAAGTAATGGATATATTTTTTTCATCCACGCATTCTCATCCACATATTTTCACTGCCACACTTTTTCACGTATTTTGAAGTAAAAAATATTTTCAAACAAATAAAATAATAATATAATAAAAAAGTTTTCAAAATTACAGAGACCTCCTTGAAAATTTTTCCCTAAAAAACAATGCACAAAATCCAATCTTTCTACAACAATTGCAACATCAATTCAATGTACAAGCAAATCAAAACCCCATATGAGCCATCAAGAACCAGACACTCCAACTCCCACGTGTCGTTCAACAAGACTGAACACGTCACTCTTCTAGACATTCAACGCTTCCGATCTCGAAAAACCCGCAAAAGTACATCAAAATCAGATCGAAACCCTAATTTCTAACATTTCACGCGGAATTGAATCGATTTGCAACCAAAACAGACCTGCAAGAACACGTCGTCCAGTTCGCGAAACGTGGATTCGGCCGATGAAGGGCTCGAATCGACCCAGACCCTTCGATCTTCCTCGAATCGCCCCATCGGATTTGGCGCGAAAACAGGGGAGAGCGCGCGCGAGATTCTTCACTTTTTTTTATTTTTTTGTGTGTGTGTGTGTGTTTGATTTGTTTTGTGGTGAGTGTCTGAGAGTGAGTGACTTCTTTTTGTCTCTAACGGCGGGAATTCCGGAGCGAAGAGCTCTGATTGTGTGTTCTTCACACCAGACCAGACAAAGACTGACGCGTTGATGAGATCAACGGCTATGATTTGTTTAGTGGAGTGATTCGGTGGTGGTCGGGTGCTTAGCGGACCCTACGTGGAGGGTTAAGAATCAGTGGATTGATAACGCGACGCCACGTGGCAGGATGTCGTCATCAGAATTTAGTGGTGTGGAATGTGGATGATGTTCTTTTATTTAATAAGGTATTTTTGTGGTTGGAAAAGTATTTAAAAAATTTGTGGGGGTGAGTTATTATACTTCATTATTTGGCCAAAAATAAAAGGATTCTTCAATTAATTCATATCCAAATTGTTTTTTGTATGATTTATTGTCCAATTATAATCACTTGTGATCATTTTATTTTATTTTTTGTGAGTTAATAATATGTGAGATGTTGATATTACTATTGATAGTTAAATGATTTTGTAATTTTAAAAAAGAAAAATAATTATGTGGCAGTGACACCAATTCATTTCTCAATTGTAAATTGGTTAAGTTATATGGATTAAATTATTTTATGAATGATTCTACAATGAAGCCCAAAATGTATAAGATGTTTTCACAATTTCGCGTATTTTTCATAATTATAAGACGTTTTCACAATTTGACATTTTTATATATCTATTTCACCATTTTTTTAAATCAAACATTTAATGGTCATTAAACCACTTTATTCTTTGTTTCGAAAAGTAAAAATGAAAATTAAACTTAATATTAATATTCATCTTAATAAATGTGCTAAAGCTTAAAACGATATATATCTATATTTTTAGATAAAGGGAATATATTTTTACTATTAAATTAAGATTCGATGTAGTGAGTAATGTAATGCATTTAATGTGATTTGCATTAAATATATAATAAAAATAGTAGTAGTACTATATTTAGGCTCTATTGTAAAATTACTTTTATTTTATTGCTCAATTTAATGCAGCCGCATATTTACATGAAATTTATTTCTCAATAATTATGAGGCAGGGACGGCAATTCCTTTGTTCGGTATTTTCTTTTGTTTCGTGGATTATATAATGTGGTCTATTTATTAAAAAAAAAAATTTCAATATTTAATTGGGGTCTTAAAATTAAGGTAGTTGAAGAAAATTACGATATGACTTGGAGTCTTTGAGAGGTTATGGACACAGCGTCACATGGTTCCATGAGCATGGTGGCCTGGCCTCAAATCTATTTATGTAATAAGTCAACATTGTCAAGCTATATAAAGATTTTCGACAAAAAAAAATAAAAGAAAGAATAGACTTGATCATTGGGCGGGCTCGGAACGGCCTAGTTAAGTCCAGACTTTTAAGCCCTTATGATGCAAGTGAGGCGGAGAATCCTCATGGAATGCGGGGATCCCCGCAATGGGGATGAGGAAATGGGGATGAGGATGATGAATTTAAATGGGTATAGAAGCGGGGATGAGGATAAAATCTCATACTCACGCTGGTGTGGATACGGGAATGAAAAAAAAATATATTAGCGGGGATCTCCACGGGAGCGGGGATCTCCACGGGAGCGGGGATCTCCACGGGAAATCCTCATTGGTAATCTCCGTGGGTATCCCCGTTGGGAATCCCCGTGGAGATCCTCGTATATATTAAATACATCTATATATATTGTATATATCAATTTTATATAATATTACAAGGCTTTCACTTAAAACACTAGTGATAAACAAACTCTAATGTGATTTATAATTTTAACATGTTTGTTTAATTAGATGTTTTTGTTTTGAATTGTTTGAAACTATATTTATATGTTATACTTTATTTGGTTGGAATTTTCAACAATTGTGATCCTATGTATGTGTATCATACTTTTTACGAATCTTTTTTAAAAAAAATTAAGCGGGAAAAAATATTTATTCACGCAGTGATTCTTCACTAAATCCCCGCAAGAATCTTTGCGAGGATCTCCAATGGGGAATGAAAT
The DNA here is from genome assembly GCA_039657325.1 of Stephania cephalantha. NCBI lineage: Eukaryota > Viridiplantae > Streptophyta > Magnoliopsida > Ranunculales > Menispermaceae > Stephania > Stephania cephalantha. Next base: position 67,681,082 of record CM077567.1, on the reverse strand, counting down.
GGGGAAATTTTTTTTCCCATGAGTATTTCTCAGCCCCGCGGAGATTAGTCGGGGGTGAGAATGATGATGAAAGTTCATTTCCGCTTGAGGATGAGTATAGAGATTGAGGATGAATTCTTAAGCGGGAATGGGGATAGAGATGGGGTCCCCATCCCCTACCCTCCCCATTTGCATCCTTAGTCCCTACACAAACATACTCAAATCCACCTAATTTAAGAATTTTTTACTAAATTTTATTTAATAAATATTTAAAAATGGGCATCAAGCACGAGTTAACATAGTGGTATAAGTTTTGTTAAAAAGAAAAAAAAAAAAAAAAAAAAAAGATAGTGAGCATCTCCGATTAGCGGTCATGATCGAGAGGATCTTGTGGCTTTGCATACGACGCCTGTTGTTGAATCTGGTTTGTCGTGACGAAGACGACACTCTGGATGGCAGGGTTTTTCTCCTCTCTTGACGATGTGATTGTCGTTGTCCGCAAGTAGGATTTGTATATAGTTATGTTGTTATATGGTTTTATGATAGTTTGTTAGGGTTTAATCTCGCCTATGTGCGTTGTTCCTCGTTTTTGGGGTTGTGTTTGTCTTTTATCTCCCTTTGTGGGATGTTTGCCCTCATTCATGAGGTTGTTGTCTCATTTGTGGGGTTGTTGTCCTCCTCGTGATGATATTGTTCCGAGCTTCAGTGGATTGTAAATCTGTTATCATTAGTGTAATAGACTATTGTACCCCTTTTGGGTGATAAGAACATCAATGCAACAATTTGACAAAAAAAAAAAAAACATAGTGGTATAAGTTATATCAATTAACCTTGATGTCTATGGTTCAAATTAGGGTGACAAAATGAGTTGGCGTGTTGTATCCGTGTCAACTCGTTTAGGACATTAACTCGCATAAGCTCAACTTTAACACTAACCTGTTAATTTTCTGTGTTATCACGTCAACCCAATTAACCCATTTACATGATATATTATTTAATTTATTATTTTATAATTAGATAGATGTAAAATAAAATACAAAACTCTTTTCAATATAATATCTTATTCTTAAGATTTAATTCAAATGACATATTATTCACTTTACATTGTTACATGAACTTTTAAAATAGTAATTCAACCATTAATATAATTATATAATAACACATATACATTATATTATTATTTTAAACTAGTTAAATGGGTTATCGTGTTTAATCGCATCAACCTGTTTATGACACTAACTCGTATAAGCTTAACACCGACCCGTTAATATCTCGTGTTAGTCATGTCGTGTCATGACCCATTTTGCCATCGTAGTTCCAACCTTAATTTCAACACCTTTTTATACTAATTAAAAAACATTTTAAATTTTTGATGAGCAGGCTTGAGCTTGCAGATATAATTTAAAAGTTAAGTTGAAAAGCCAAAAAGATTGAATTGTAATGTTGTGAGTTGTGACCTTTAATGGCCCAGTGGGCCGGACAAGTAAAATAGGCCAAGGCACAAGGATGAGGACAATGGCCTTAGATTTGAACAGGTGTAAAAAGGGAGCCCAAAAGTGAAGACATTTATTTGAACCAGACTGATGTGGTGACATTGGATCTAAAACTGGTCTATATATAATGCCCGAGCATGGATTAGTCGATGCAATTAACACTGAACAGCTAAACACCACATGAGAAAAAAACAAACACACACATACACGCACGTAAAGAATGGCCTATAGAATCGATTTGATTCCCCTTAAATTACGTGCTATACGCATGTCTCGTGGTGCATAACACATTATCATAACAACTAAATTACCAATTAGGCTCCCATACTCCCATGCTCCCAACTCTATTAATTCTTATGTTCACCCTTCGAATGGATGTCCAATGTTACAAGTAGTGTGCTTGTATGTCAATATCTCAATTAAAACAGGAAAATAATTGGTGTACCCATCAGCAGCGTACGCTGTTCGATACTCTTCGAATGCGTATCTTAAGGTGCATCGACGATGCATCTTGGGAGGTGCGTCAAATACAGTGCTCATAGTGCGCACCCCTAGTAGCTTCCATTCAAATTTACTCTAGTACTCACTAGTAAGCCCTGCTTGTTTTCCTCTTAAGTCTTAACATATATACTAAATAGACATAAAAGTCATCAATGACTCTAAAGACATTTTGGAAGCAGTGTAAATGCATGCATATATTTTATACTCTATCTATATATAGATAATATTAGATATTCAAGATATATTGTTTTCTTTGGTGTACTGATTAAAAAAGAGAAGAATTAATTAAAAAAGATTTAAAAATTATGAAAGCACTTTATCAATCGTATTAAATTGAACGAGTAAAAAAGTTTAATTCATATAGCCGGCTCTAACTAACTTGAAATTAAGAATTTGTTGTCCTAAACTAGAAAATGACATTGGTATAACTACTTTAAAGATACCCTTAAAGTGATGAGGATTGTACGTGCAAACAGATCTTATAAATTCCCTAAACAAAGGAAATAAAGCTAGCTAGCATATCCTAGATCAAAAAACAAGTATGTTGGCCCATATTTGGTTTTCTCACTAAAAATATTCAAAAGGAGATATATGGGAAACATAAAACAAAAGAAAGTGAGAAACACTTAGGCACTTCAAGCTATAATTAGTTCCATACTTCAAAAACCCACGAGCACCCAACACATGAAATATATTTTTATAAACTTGGAATGCTCAAATATGATACTAAGTAGGTTTTTGTAGATACCCATCACCTAGGAACAACCTATAAACTTAAAAAAATTAAAAATTAAAAATGTAGGTTTTGATGTTATCAAGGAACATCAAAGTTGATGCACCCATGCAAAAAACACAATATCTTTTCATCAATTTCTAGATATATCAATGGTCTAAGATTACTATTGTTGCTTTATAGTCTTTACTCTTGTATCTGCTTGGAATCTTGGTAGTGGTTCATGCTTTGTAAAGTTCTTTATAGAGTCAAGAACTAATGTAGAACTTTACTTTTACTCAAATCATTCATAAAATACTAGAAGAATATGAGACCCATCAATTTTCCTTCCAAAAAAGGTAAACTTGTATAGAATTTGAAGAAGACTTGTGTGTAAACAAAGGAAGAAAAAATAAGTAGACTAAAGTATGTACAAGATGTTGAAGAAAAAGAAATGCATGAATAGTAGTGAAACGGAAGTTTCATTCAACAACAACAACAACATAGCCTCCGTCCTAAATTAAAGTGACAAAAGTTTATGTTGATGTCAACTTATCGCAACCCTCATTCATTTTTCAAGAATGGAAAATGGGCTTGGGGCCTCCCTCCCTCACTATTCGGATATGAAAAATGAGTTTGGGACCTCCCTTACCCATTTTTCGATATGAAAAATGAGCGTTAGAGTCCTCCTCCTGTATCTGGACTCGAGGCCGGCTATATAAATCACATAGTGTTCAACATATATAAGTGGAGTTCAGAAGTTTCATTCAAGCTTGAAAATTTTCTCTTACCTTATTTTATTTTATTTTTTGTGAGGCATTTGATTTTTTTACTTGATTAATCCTACGAGAATCAGTTACGTAGATGTGATGTACGTGTTATCTCAGTATTTCAAATATAACAATTAATTGATGGAATTAAACAAATTATTCATATACTTTATAATACTACAAACCTATCTACAATATATCATACTAGCCAAAATAATTCAGAGTAATTGGTACTTTATTGGGTTTATTAGAAGAATTTGTAGATAATCTAATTCAGGGGCCCAAATTGAGTAATTAAGAGCAAGAGCATGGGAAGGGTTTCCCCACCAAAACATTCACTGTGAACCCTGCCCACCCAAATTGCTCAACTAAAGTTCAAAGTCCACTGTTCATGTTTCCAAGCATGATAGAATAAATAAAACCACATTATCTCATCCAAATCAAAAACATGGCCCAGTATATGGTACCTTTAGCTCAATTTCCCTAAGTAATGAAATACTGTGAGAATTATACAATCGGACATTGGGTTCGGTGGTAAAGAATTTGATGCTCTTTAAGCACGATCAAGATTTTAATACTGACATTCGTAAGGTGGCTCTCATTAAGAGAGTTGCCCATTATATATGTCCAAGACTCAGAGTTGTCAGAGTAATCCGAATACCAATGGTTTCAAGACTAAAAAAAAAAAAAAAAAAAAAAAAAAAAAAAAAAAAAAAAAAAACATGAAAGTGAGAAATGCCCCCAGGGGCGTTTGGATAAGTGGACGGGCTCTTCCTCCTATCCGTTGACTGAGGTAGCTGGGGTGAAGTTCGAGTCCCGCTCCCTCCTCTCCCTCCGAAAAGTCCCTTGGGTTCCTTGGTGGGAAGCAACTAAGGACCATCGAGGGACTAGTTGGGTCCACCATTAGTCCGATGCCAGCAGCGGTGGCTTAAATACCCTCGACTATAAAAAAAAAAAAGGAAGTGAGAAATATACCTTGTGTGTCCCAACAAAGACTTCTTTGAGGGGCTCTAAAAGACAAGAAATACACAAAAAGTAATGGAAATATAGAACTCATGAAGACCTCATGCATTCAGGCATGAAAATATTTCTCCCCCCCCCTCTCTCTCTTGTTCTGCTTTTCTTTTTCCTCCCTTAAACAATGAAAATTGCAGATCCAAAATCATCCTTTCCCCTCTATGGGAAACACTCATCATAGCCATCATTTTCATATTTCAACAGCAGAGAAGGCTGACCTTTCAAGTTTCAAGTCATTCCTCTTTATTTTTCCTACCTTTCTTTCCCCCTATTGAAATGTTGTATCTATAGAAGCTATAGAAATATATATAGAATCCTCATCACTTTAACAAGAGACCCTTTTCCCCTTCAACTTGAAATATCTCCCTCTCTTCATCATCTTCTCTTCTACACCTTTTTCACATTTTTTTTTTCTAAGTCCATGATGGATGCTTCATCCACAACTTCCTCTGTCAATGGTTTCTATGCCTTCCTCACAAAAGAAATCAACCATCTTGAGACCACATTCCTATCCACCAACTTCATGTCAATTCAGTTCCTCCAACAAGTGCTCTCTCTCCTTCAATCCTCTCATTCCCAATTAACAATCCTAGTGCAGAAGCTTCACTTGCCCAGCCGCGAGAAATGGCTCGACGAGTACATGGATGAAAGCTCGAGGCTTTGGGATACTTGCCATGTGATCAAGATGGGCATCTCTGGTATAGAGAACTACTATTCTTCTTGGGCTGATATATTGTCTTCTTTAGAAAGTCAGTTCCATCCAACCCTTCAAGTCTCAAGACAGGTAAAGCTTGATCACAAACTTAGAGAATCAAAAAATGAGAAACAATCCATGTTTTTTAAAGTAGTCTTTTGTCCACCCTTTTTGTCACTGAAAATGAAAGTACAGCAATTTTGTTGTTGATTGATTGATGCAGATTATAAGAGTGATTTCAAGTTCTTATAGAGAAGCAGTTGGGATGGTGGAGGAGAACAAGGCATTGATGGAAGCCAGAATCCAACCTCTATCGCTTCGATTAGACGAAAACGTCTTCTTCGAATCGAAGCTGAATGGTTTCAATGGTTTTAGAGGAGTCTTATATGCAATAAAGAATGTTAGTTCACTTCTTATAATGATCTTGCTTAGAGGGCTAGTGTACTGCTGGCCAGAGTCAAGCTTGTGCCATGGAGGATGTGATGAGCATTTGGTGTTCGGATCGACATTCATGATATCGACGGCAAGATTGCAACAAAGGGTGTCGGCGAAGATCACCCAAATCAACGACGGTCGACCGGGGATTATGCTCTACGAACTCAAGAAGGCGCAAAGTGCTATCGATGAGCTGAGAGCAGAATTGGAGAGGTCTAGTCAGGGAAGGATCATGGAGTTTGAATCAGAGGTCAAGATTAGAGAGAAAATGGAGAATTTAAGGAGTTGTTTTGAGAATCTAAAATCAGGAACTGAAAGCATGGTTGGGCAACTTGATGACATATTTGATGAAATTGTTGAGAGCAGAAAGACACTACTGGATATATGCAGTCAGAGGTAGTAGAAGTGAAAGAATCACAGAAGGAACAAAAGAAAAACCTGTCTTTTATGTTGTTGGAATGTTGGTTAAGTTTTTTTTTTTTTTTTTTTTTTTTTATTTCTTGTTCATTTTGTTTTGCAGCCACTACAGTTTTGAGAAGAGCTTCTCATTTAGAACAAGAAAAGTAGACACTTGAAGAAAACAAAAAAAAATAAAAAATAAAAATTATAGTTGGGCCTTGAAAGAAGAACAAATTTGCTTTTTTTAAAGAAGTAGCAGAAGAGCAGTAACAATGATATTAAAGAAGCTTCACCTAAAAGCCAAGTCATGTTGATGTTTTGATAAAAGTTTCTACTACACTACTGTGGAAGGAAAGATCATGTGTACAAAAAAAAAGAAAAGTAAAGATGCTTCTTCCTTGTGTTTCTCTAAGAAACAGACATTACAGACAAATCCCATGTTACATGCATGAAAAATAGTAATTTTGTTGAGACAAAATCAAAAGTAGAGAGAAGTTGAGAATACCCTTTTTGTTTTCCTTTTATTTCTTGGACTTTAAAACTGGGGTCTCTCTGTCATTATTGTTGTTCCCTTCTCTTCAAGGTACTTTAGTTGTGATAGTAAACCAGTAATAATTCCAGCTGTGAAGGAATGGATGGTGGCTGCTAAAATGCCTGCAAACTCTCTGCTTAGCTTTGCATTCAGAAAGTGATCTTCTTTCTGTAGAAGCTTTTTTATCTGACAATTCTCTCTCATTTCCATGGCTTTAGGGGGCCAAGCAACACCCACCTATAAATAAGGTTCAGTCCTTTAGTCTTTTATTTCTTCTTCTTTTTTCTTTTTTCTTTTGCTCTTGTGATCCCGAAATTAGAAACACTAGACATCGAGATGACGGAGTGGTAAAATTAGGGAAAGTAGAAGTGCCTAAGGTAAACCACTTTAGATACCTAGGATCAATCATACAAAATGATGGTAACATTGAGAATGATGTCACACATAGAATTCAAGCTGGATGGAAGAAATGGCGGAGTGCAACATGGGTGATTTGTGATCGAAATGTTCCTACTAAGTTAAGAGGAAAATTTTATAGGACCGCAATTAGGCTAGCTATGCTCTATGGAAGTGAATGTTGGGCGGTAAAGCAACAACAATTACATGAACGTAGCAGAAATGAGGATGCTTAGGTGGATGTGTGGTAAAACTCTGTAAATATAGAATAAGAAATATAGAAATTCAAAGACAAGTAGGAATAACACCAATTGATACAAAGATTAGGGAAGGGCGGTTGCGGTGGTTTGGTCACCTGCAAAGACGGCCTACAAATGCTCCAACTAGAAAACTTGACTCAATAGAAACTGTAGAAATTCGACGAGCTAGGGGAAGACCAAAGTTAACATGGGATGCATTAATTAGGAGGGATTTGAATGATTTGAAAAGCTCACCATCAATTGCACTTAATCGAGCACAATGGAAAAATTTGATCCATGTAGCCGACCCCAGTTAATTTAGGACTGAGGCTATGTTGTTGTTGTCTTGTGATCCCGAAATTCGGATTACTCCGAATACTCTGGGATCACGCACTTTCGAACACATATAGTGGGAGGGCATGATTAGAACCTTAGCCATGTTTAATGGATGCGGCCCACGCGGGCATCCAGTTCCTTAGCACTGAACCCTAGTGGTATTTTATTTCATGATTTTCTAAAATTTAACTAGAAATCAATGCTTTCATCCATGGAGGTAAACATAAATAACTAAAAGAAAACAAGATCAAAATGGAGACAGACTGGCATGAGATTGCAGAGAGTACAGTTTTAACAAAAGCAGTGATGTTCTAAACAAAGAGGGTTTTATCATTTATGGCTTTTGAAGTAGCAACTTAAACAAAAAAGTAGAAACAAAGCAAGCTGAATCTCTAACAACTGTTTCTTCAAATTTTGAGAAACATAGGCCCAAAGGTACAATATGAACTGTTGTGCCCAGTGAGTGCTGAGTGTTGAAGATCATTCAGAGACTTATTTTCATGTTTATGTGAGTGGCAGTTTCACAAAATCAGTTCAGAATCTGAGAGAGATGGCCTACCAAACACTTGCAATCAAGTGGAGTGAAGAACCAAAACAAGCAGCATTAGATACCATGCCAATCCACTATCCAAGTTGGTGGTCCACTGCAAAATAGTTTGAGAATCAGCCTTGCTTTCAATATCTCCATATGGGACCTTGCTTCATCTGCAAAATGAGCAGGCTTTTGACCCTCTTTGATGTTTCATTCTCTTATCTCGCATAACAGATCTGAGCCCAGACTCTGCACCTACAGGTTAACATTTTTTAGTGATCACAACCATTTTCATGGTTATACACATACAGAGATAAACACGGTATGAACAGATAATTCAAGAAAATAAGAATCATCCAAGTTGACACATAATTTCATTGTGCAATATTTATGAAAAATTCTCGTCAAAAAGAAAACATAAAGATAATATTTATGGTATCCGAACTCAACGAATATATATAGAAAGACAAAAAAAGACAATGTATAATTTTTACAGAATGAGCAGGAAAAATGAAAGTTTAGAGGGTACGGACACCATTGTCGCTACACCCAACAATGTAGAACAATGATGGTTCTGGGACTTCTTCAGATCCAAAATGAGAATGAGAACCAAAGCAAAGACTAGGATGCGTGGTGGGCAGATGACTATGGATTAGTTTCCGAAAGCAAGATGTTCATATGTCAAACCCAGGCATCGCAAATTGGGAAGCGAAAATCTCAACACGGTCACGAAGCTCAACGATATCTTTATTGGTCTGGAGACCCTCTAGAAAATCCTTCTGTGACTTTGCAGTTTCTCTCTTCACAATACATGCAATCTGTGCCGCCTTAAGAAGAAAGTCGGCAATTGTTTCGAAATCAGCCTCTAGACAACCTCTAGATGTCATGGCAGGAGTACCTAAGAATGATAAGATGGTAAATGATATGGTAGAGAAAAAGCTAACATAATTAGTTATAAAAAAAATACGCCAACCGTTAATGGAAAAAGAAAGTTGAAGGGGACGAGATCTACATACCAATCCTCACACCTCCTGGAGAAATAGTACCATTATCACCAAAGACAGCACTCTTATTAAGAGTAATTTGGCACATCTCACAGACCTTTTCATAATGCTTCCCTGCAGAAAGAGAGAACACATGCATCAAATGCCAATAAAAGGAAATAAGGACAGAAATGAAGAACACTATACGAATTTGAATAATTACAATAGTAACAGGAAGAATTAATAAATTAATATGGACAAAATAGAGAATACCTGTTAGACCCAAATTTCTTAAATCCCAAAGCACCAAATGGTTGTCTGTGCCTCCAGTGACTAATTTGCATTTTCGTCTAAGCAAAGCAGAAGCTAAAGCCTGAGCATTTTTCTTCACTTGTTCCATATATGCTTTATATTCAGGAGTAGCCACTTGTTTTAAGGCAATAGCAAGGGCAGCAATATGATTATTATGAGGACCACCTTGCAATGAAGGGTGAACTGCAAAATTTATCCTTTCCTCAAAATCATATCGGTCACTTTCATCATAATAATTCAATAGTGTTCCTCGCTTCCTTGGTTTTGCACCTTTCCGGTAAAAAACTATACCACCTCTAGGCCCTCGGAGACTTTTGTGCGTTGTGGAGGTAACAATGTCGCAATAATCAAATGGATTTGCACATACCTGCAAATGACACCGTCCAAATGTTAACATCACGTTCCTGCGACCAAAAGTTGGGCGACTAATCTGATGGCATAAACAACACGGTTATTTGAACTTAATTTGGCCAAAACCTAACAGATTTGAAAGTAGTGAATTTCATGAGTATGAGAGTCTCAGATTCTCATGACTCAACAAAACTAGAAAGAAAGTGAACGAAGGTGCTTTATATCCTGAAATAGAATCTTTCACCAATCTAAGTTACTCAACAGAATCTCAAGGTGCCTCTAATGCATAACTCACTTACAACATATTATCTTAAGATTCATGACCTGTCCGGTGATCCTGATCGAAACGGACACTGAACCTATCTTATTCATAGGTGAGATCTCGACCTGACAACAACGGAGAGCAGGAATGCTGGTGTTGAAAATTGAAATTCTGAATTTTAATGAAAAGGAAATCTACAAAGTACAAGAGAAAAGAAACTAAGAAGTGTCAATTGATGCTTTCCATCCCTTAGAGATATTTTACGTAAAGATCACTTTTGCAACAACAACCCTTGAGCCAGAGTCCCATGTTATTGGTCCCTGATGATAGATGTTAAAGATGTTTCCTGCTCCTTCTAAAACAATAATGCGGCCTCTTACATGTATACAATATAACTGGATGGATGAATCTAATAAAACTTCCTTGAGGAAACCTCCTCAACTTAGAGATTAAAACTCATCCAAAGAAACACACTGCTCAACTCATTTTACCCATTAGCTCAATGCCATGATACACTTCAAAGCATGGCTATCGAATCATGAATCTGATAAAAAATTGTGAAGGCCAAAAAGAAAATTGAATCAAGAATCATAAGTGTCAATCTAGATGCTTGCATTTTATGAATTTTTTTAAAAAACTAGATGTCCATATTCAAAACAATAAAAAAGCGTTAATCTCAAATTAGTTAGGGTCGGCTACATGGATCAAACTCTTCCATTGCGCTCGATTTAGTGTAATTGCTGATGTGCTTTCCAAATCCTATAAATCCCTCCAAATCAATGCGTCCAAAGTAAGCTTCAGTCTACCCCCTACATTGTCGAGTTTCTTCAGTTTGGGTCGAGTTTTCTAGAAAGAGGCATTTGTAGGCAGTCTTTGGAAGTGTCCAAACCACTGCAACCGCCCTTCCCTAATCTTTGTGTCAATTGGTGCTACTCCTCTTTATCTTTGAATTTATGTATTTCTTATTCTATCTTTACGAGTTTTACCACACATCCGCCTAAGCATCCTCATTTATGCTACATTTATTTTATGTTGTTGTTTCCTTACCGCGACATTCACTTAATCTAAAAGTTTTACGACAATATTAATTTTATATTTTATGGTATACCGTACACATAGACATGCGCAGACATATATACACAAATCTACATGCAATAAAAGGAAAATGTTAAACTTTTTCGTTTTGTTTCCCCAAGAAAAAAAAAATACTTGGGGGAGAACAAAAACAACAGTACCATAAAATACGGGCATATATTTTATTAAAAAATAAACTTTCGCAACTTATAAATCAGCAGTTATGCACTGCTTGTTTTACAAACAAGTGACACAGCTGGTTCGGTAACAAAAACCAGTGAAACAGTGGGTTTTAAGCCAACCAATTCTAATGGTTTATAAAGCCAGTAAAGCCTTATTACTTCTTAAATTGCTTATTTTGCAAACCAGTCGATCAAATCAAGATGAGAAATATAAGGAATAGAAAACGACGAAGGAGAAGCCACTTGCTTCTTGCATATTGAGTACTTTCATCTACTGACTTCTCAACAAGATGGATGTTAATCTCAGATGTTGCTAATGTTGTTAAGGGGTCAAAACAGTCTTTGGCGTTTACAAATGCATTCATCCAGTTTACACATACAAGCCATATACAAACACATACATATAAGCACATATATCCACAATAATACAGTAAAGATAACTTAAAATCCTTGACCAACCTAAAATGGCCAAGAAAAGAATAGGCACTGCATTACTTGAGCAAAAGTAAATTGTTCAGGCATCACCTTAATTCTTTCTAACTCATTCAACTCCTCAATTTTCTCCATCCACATAATTTAGAATCTAAGAAACTCGCGGTAACGTAAAAATAGAAGCAAACCGGATTAAATCACAAACCTTAGCCGCAATAAGGCCGCTGATATGAGCCATATCACACATAAGAACCGCGCCGCACTTATCAGCAATCTGCCTAAACCTCGAATAATCCCATTCCCGCGGGTACGAACTCCCGCCACATATCAATATCTTAGGCCTGAAATCAACAGCCCTCTCTTCAACCTTATCATAATCGATATAACCCGTTTGAGGGTTCACCTTATACGGAAAGCTCTCGAAGAAGATAGACGACGCCGACACCTTCTTCCCATTCGGCGTATAATACCCATGACTCAAATGCCCTCCTGAAGGGGTATCCAACCCCATAATCCGATCCTTCGGAAGGAGAAGCCCTGTGTAGACGGCGAAATTCGCCGAAGTACACGAGTAGGGCTGCACATTCACTCCCCAACAATTGGGGTCCAAGTGAAATGCCTCCAATGCTCTCTTACAACAAAGGAGCTCAATTTGATCAATGTACTGATTCCCACAGTAGTATCTCGAACCAGGCATCCCTTCAGAGTACTTGTTCGTCAAGTGACTCCCAAGCGCCTCCATCACTGCCCTGCACACGAAATTCTCCGAAGCGATCAATTCGATCCCCTTCACCTGCCGAAGCTTCTCCCTTTCCATGATCTCGTGAACGTCCGGATCCGCCACTGACAGCGGCTGGTTCCCCCACGCCCTAACCGCGCCACGCCGCGATTCCAACGACGGCGGAGGCTCCGCTGAGCTCCTCGTCGACGACGAAGAGAAGGCCTCGTCGCGGCGCCTCTTCAAGCACATCGGATGCCCTAGAATGCTGAATTCGACCTCGTCCCTCTCCTTCTCGCCGCCATCCCCGCCGTCTTCGTCGCAGTCGTCGTTCCTCCGATTGCTGGATTGTTGCTCGAACAATTGGAGAGGAATCGAGGGCTCGCGAAGGGTTGAATTCATCTGAAACCCTAGAGAGAGATTCGATTGGGAGAGCGATTGGTCCATTTTTTGGGGGAATTGGGGGTGGGTTTTTGGCGACGAAATCTTAACAACAGTAACAACAGCAGAAACAGCGACAAGATCTTCTGAAGCAATCGCAGTAACAGTGGCGGAGGATCGTTCGATTTTGAGGCCTCTGTGAATCCATCGGAATCGCAGACAAACAACACACACACACAATCATGACAATGCAATTTATAAGTATAAAAAATACAAGTGGCCTTCCTACTTGAGTCCGACTCGAGCCCGACCTATGAACATATTTAATCCTCGCTAATTTTCTTACAATCCAATTCTTTTCATCCACGAGAAAAAAGATCCGAGTCCTTCACTACTCCAACCAACCAGTTGCTGGTAGGTAAAATTATCTCGATACCAATTAAGCTGGGGTTCAATGAGTGATTGGGACGTAGTTGATAATAGTTTACTTGGGTCTTTCTATAAAATCTTAAATTCGAATCTCTTAATTTTTCGAGGAATATTTCTTGTAGAGTGGTGGGTTTGTTGGTTGAAAAATAGTCAGAGGTAATCTTGGACACAACAGAATAAAAAAAATAAAAAAAATAAGTAACACCCTAAAGTCATATCAAGATGACATGCGGGCCCATGTTTTTAGGAGCATTCCATGCGCATCTCGTGATACACAACTCGTGTGGTCCGAAAATTATGTATACACACCCATTTTAATTGAGGCCCGCATGCCATGTCACTATGATGTGACTTTGAATTGTCATTGTAACATCTTCCTATCTCCATACCTTGCATTGTATTGATTCTATTGAATTCTCTCTGTGCTTTCCATGAATTTCAATATTTCTAACCATATACAGTTGTTAATAAGTTTGTAACAAATAAATCAATCCGGTTCTCTTCAAAAACGTAATCCTACGTTCATAGTAAAGCCAACCTAAACTGGCGTATACGTTACATGCACTAAGACAAGTATCCAAAAGTTAGGCCAAGTTCAATGTAATGAGCAATTGGGCATGAAAACAATAACGATGAAAGAACCTAACAGTAAAGTATGCTTATTAATGAACTGCATCTCATTTTTCTCTTCCGCATCCATTCATATTCCTTAATTAAGTACCTAACAATTCCATATATTCACAAGTCTAGTTTAAACCAAACAGAATCAGACATTAAATTAAATGTGTAGGAATTCACTGCTTATACTACTACATAATGAAAAAGGTTGAATAGGGTGGTTATTATAATTGAAAATCTTTTCACTTCTATAAGATTTAAAGTGTAATTCTAAGTTGCCAAGGCATTTTTGGTGAAATGGATGATGCATCACTTGCAAAAAAGCAAAGTTTGGGGAAGTCTGAGTTTGACTCCCACTAACGTAAAAAAAAAAAAAAAAAAAGTGTGATTCTAAGTTCGGTTGATTTCACAGAAGAAGTTAATTTTATTTTATTGCAAAATACGAACAATACTTTATTCCGGTACTACGTTGAAGAAACCATTTCATATTAAAATAGAGAGTAGAAAATAGACAATGAAAATTGGGTTCAGTTGTTGAGAATCAACATTTCTTAACTAGAGTACTCAAGTTTGAACTTTGTGGCGAGACCGCCTAAAACCTTTGGAGTTGCTCTTGTAGCTCCAGAGATATCTACAGAGGAAAAAACTAAAGTGAGGAAGCTTGAAATAGCAAAATAAAATTAACAAGACAAGGACTTTGCACATCACAACAACCCAGGACTTCATGTTTTATAAATAGTAAATCTTGACATCTTTTTTGTAATACAAGCGAGCGGGTTTTATTTAGAGCCATAAATTTCATAGCAGAAGCATAAATAGTGTTACAGTAACAAAAGTTTCAAAAGAGAAACTAAATCTGCGCCTTTTTGCCAACTCTACATGCTTTTGCCGAGAAAATGAGAAAGGTTATGGGAAGGCAAGCATAAACATATTTGTGATTGAAAATGAAGTTCGCACCTCATGTCGGCATCAGACATTGAATTTTATGAGGGGACTGAAGGTGTGAAAGAATGATTTAAGCTTTGATGGCAGAAGTTGGCGCTAGTCACTTATCTGCTCCGCTGCTGACGGTAGGATGTCCGATGGCTTCATCCCGGGTGTTAGGGACTTTCTTAAGACCAGAACCTTTGGAGACTTTAACCAAAGCTGGTCTTAGAACACGACCTCGAAGAAGGAATCCTCGCTGAATTTCTTCCATCACAATTCCTTCTTTGAATTGCTGAGATTCTTCTCTCGAAACAGCCTCATGAAACTTCAACATGAAAAGACAACGAAGAACTTGAAGTTAAGGCATTAGAACAGCACAATAAAACCATAATTCGACCACAAAGAAACATATGGCTCATGTCTTTTACAATTACCAAGTAATAAGTATAACTATAAAATTGAAGCAGATGGTTGAACTGCAACGACAAGGAACAAATAATAGTTTGTTGCTTGTGCCAAAAGAACGACATAACACTCACAGCGAAGTAGCTTAAAAAGAAACTACATTAACATGGCAACAATTTTTTTTTTTTTTTTTTTTTTTAAAAAAAATTCCTTCTCCTCTCCTGGAAAAACCAAATTTCTTCTTACTCCACCCTCCTCGCCCGACTGATATTTCTACCTGGTCCCATTCCCCACCAGAACCCAACCGAAAAAAGAAAGAAAGAGAGTACGTAATTCTTTGACAAATGCACAGTGTGATATCTCTAGACTTAAGAAAGATAATTGCAGAAATTAGAAGAAGAAGCGAAGGGCGATGACATTTCTCCAAGAATTAGAGCAAGAAAAGATAAGTTCTACATGAAACAAACGTACTTCATAATAAAAAGCCTTTAGTCCCACTTTCAATCACACCTTCGAACCATCTTAATCCCAACTAAAAAATTATCCAGTCCTAACCGAACTGAGGTAGAGATTGAGAAGAGTTTTGAACTTCAATATTAAGCTGACAGTTGGGATGTTCACTCTCTACCACCTAGGGAACTCCCAATTATTCTTATCTTCTATTCCTTCACTTCGTCCCTCTATCGTCCTTATGATTTTGCAACCTCATCTTTCTCAGATCATCTCAACCTAACTTTGCTGTAAAGTTTTAGAGGATCTAGATTCTCTTTTCAGCCAACTGAGGGAGAGGAACCCTAGAATTTTGATGCTTAATTTATGAACCTAGAAAGCAACTAGTTTTATGATACGCTGATTGATTAATGTAACATAGCTATTTAAATTCACAGAAAATACATCAGAAACAAGCATGATGCAGCACATACCAATGGATCGAATGGCTTGCCAACTGTTTCTACAACAGAAACATTAAGACTTCTCATGATTTCCACGAATTGCTTGTATATACCCTGATAGCTTGTGTCGATCTTTTTTCCTTTCTCTGTTTCTGGTATAACCTGCTGCTTGGCTTTCTCAAACTTATCAACTATGGTCAAAAGGCTCCCAATCACTTCTTCCTGAGCATTAGTAGTCAATCTCAGCTGTTTCTTTTCTGACTGTTTCCTATGATTTTCAAAATCTGCTTGTAAGCGGATGGATCTTTCCTTTCCAGAAGCTATCTCGGCTGATAAAGCTGCAACCTTCTGGACCAATTCAATCTTCTCGCTTTCAAGTTTTTGTAACATTGCCTCAATTTCAGAAACAGCCTCCTCATTGTTATCATAAACAGCCTCCTTGTACATCCCGACAAGAGCCTTCAAGTCAAGCAAAGGCCTCTGACCAGCTTTGCCATCTGACTTGGACTCATGAATCTGCTATAACAAAATCATCATCAAATAATAATATTGCAAATGCATGCAAGCGATGAAAGCCTATCATGGATTGTTTAAAATATTATCAATGGCCGTGTCTGGATTTGAAACTCGGAGTCTAAGACCGAAAACATACTTCATAAATTTGTATCAGCACACAGTTGTAACAAGAATCATTTGGCAAAATCTTCCAAATAAACCTGCCAAATTCAATTTAAAAAAAAAACCCACAAAATTCACTATTTAAGATATAAGGAAAAGTCACTCTTTTATTTAATTTTTTCTTATAAGGGTTTTATCTATGTAGCCAAACCCAACTAATTTGAGATTGAGACTTTCTTGTTGTTGTTCTGATGAGATTAGCAATGAAATTCAATAAGAACAGTTACACAAAGATATTCTAGTGTTTTCAAGCAGCACCTTCTATACAGGCTACTTTTAAAGTGAAAGAAGGTTGATTAGACCATGAGAATCAATCGGCAACTCAAGGCACCAAAAAAAAATCTCAAATATCTTAGTCAGAGAAGTAAAAATGCCAAACACCTCCATGGTCTGCAATTTTTTTTGTGAAACTTTTAATTTTTATGCTTAATTGAGAAATTTACCACCTCAAGGAGAGAAGTAATTTTTGGATCCACGCTCCTATGCCAAAAATCACTATGATGTGGCTGAAACAAAAGTCATGATTCAATTGCTCAAAGGAGCTTTCAATGGCAGTACTATTTATTACTTACTCTTCATTGTTGAAAGCTATGTTACCTGGACTCAGGCGTAAGTGTCGGGTGTGAGTATGTATCCAAAGGTCGGACTCGCCTATTCTCTTATTTAAGGATACATGGGCTTGACAAAAAGTGTCCAAATCTTGAGGCAATATGCTTGTATATGTTATTACATATATATGATAGCTTACACACCTATATTTTTTCTCATTTTTCATTTCTTATTCTACACTAGAAAGTTCTTGCTAATTTTTTCTTTCTTCTTTTACATTTTGAATCTCTTTAGACAAAGAGCTCTACAAATGGAGTATCTTTTAAGTGTCGTACTCGTTTCAACTCCGACACGGGTACTTTGGGTTAGAGTGAAGGGTCCGGGTAACATAGGTTGAAAGTAGAGGGGGCAAGATGTAGAGTAATATATTACAGCGATTATCAACAGCAAATATGAGAACTATACAAAGATGCACTGAACCTCTTATATCATCCAATTACGCAGCTGCTTTTGTTTTTCTCACTAAATACTCTATTTCCGATTATTTTGAGCAAAATACCTTGCATTTAAATCTTGATTACTTAAGATTGGAAGTTATTCATTGACTTCTACCAACAAATCCTGATTTTCCTTTTCATAATTCAAGGTTCATTGCCCAATTCATTGAAAATGCACTCTCTAGTTATCTAGGCAGCAACAATGGCTTATTATTAACTATCACACAAAATCCACAACCAATCGCTAAACCTTCATTTTCACATCAACTACATTAAAAGGCCAAACATTTCTGTTTTTCTTTTGATATTCGAAGGTATCTAGGTGAGCCTTACTATTTTCACTATGCCCTGGTGCAATCGGTCAAAGCATACCACAGTGGCTTCATTTCACATCAACTACATCAAAAGGCAAAACATTTCTTTATATATATATATATATATATATATATATATATATATATATATATATATATATATATATATATATATATATATATACTCCGTAGGTTTCAGGCGAGCCTGACTATTCTCACTAGGTTCTGATGCAATCGGCCTGCGCGTACGCCGATTCGGACAATCAAGGCCAAACATTTCAGTTACCAAACACATAGCTTTCAATTCAGATGATAGACTAAAAGCTGAAGCTTGAATTATAAGCAAACTGAGGTAATTTGAGGAAAGCACCTGTGGTTCTTGAGAGTGTTTGCTTCTGAGGAAGGATTTGAAGGAAGGACGAAACCCTACCGCCACGTTGGGATTGAATTTGCAGCGGCGGCGAAGAGAGTTTTGTGGGATTGTGAAGAGTGGAGTGAATTTGAGTTCTAGGGTTTTGAATTGGTGGTTCCAACAAGAGACCGCCCCAGCCATCACCAAGGTTTTCGGGAAGGAATGAAGTCTTTCAGCGACGCTTCAAATGCTTGAGTAGTACACAATCCATAATACATAGTTGTGTTAGGTTGACTCACTTTGGGCACCAAATTAGGCGTACTTACTAAGTGAAAACAGCACAATACACCTCGAGATGTGATACGTGCTTGCCTCGAAGGGTATCGTAGAGTGCCCACAGGTGGGTGTGTCTAAGTAGGTGTCTAAAGTAGGTCAACCAATCATTTTTCAGTACATATATGTTGCCACTAGAACCAACTACCGGTTGACCAAAGTGGTCCTTGAGAGAGGTCTAATGAATGAAAAAAATTTGGTTTTGGGAGCGTCGTCTTTCATATGAAGTCTGATAGTGCTCAAACGTGGTTTAGTTGATACAATTGACATCAGAGACTACGTGAGAAACTACAAAAATGATCGCCGCTAGTGTCTTTAGTTAAAACTAGGTTGGGAAGGTCGTCCCCCATATGAGACTTGATAGTGCCTGAGCGTGGCCACTAGTGCTTCTAGCTTGAGCTATTATTATGGAAAGGAAAGCTTTGCCGCAACTTAGTAGTTTTGTGCGGCTCAAAGTTTAGGTAGTCGGGTCGGTGTCATGGGATTGAGGATGCAAGTGGGGCGTGGAGTCCCCACGGGGGATGGGGATTCCTCGCAACAGGGATGAGAATGGAGAATTTAAATGGGGATGGAGAAAAACTCATATCCGCGCGGGTATATGTACGGGGATGGGAAAAAAAATATATTCGTGGGGATCCCCATGGAAAATCTCTATCAGTGGTCCCCACGGGGATCCTCCTGAGTATCCCAATTGGGGATCCCCACGGGGATTACCCATGGAGATCCCCGCAATATCCCTATTAGAGGAGATCCGCAGGGATCCCCATGTATCAATTATATACTTATATACATACCATAGGTTTATATATTATATATGTATGTATAATATTCTATATTGTTTTCACCCCAAAACACTAGTGATACACATAATAAATAAACTCTAATGATATGTAAAATTTAACTTATTAAGTTAAATAAATAAAATATTTTTATTACCAAACTACATTAACTATATATTTTGTTTTGAGTTGTTTGCAATTATATTTATATTTTACAAATGAAAAAAAAAATGCAATGAAAACAATGAAGGTAAAAGAGTGCATTAAAGTTTTGATTTTCCACTAAAACAAGTTAAATTTGATCAACATATTTTCTTATTAAAAAACAATGTTAAGTACCTTATGTTTTTTTTTTTTTTTTTTTGAAGCCTTAAGTAGTAGGTTTCCCGTTTTTTTTTTTTTTTTTTTTTTGATACCTTACATTTTATAACTTCTTTTTGAGAAAAAAAATTAAGTGGGAAGAAATATTTTCCCGCGACAATAGATTCTTTGAGAGAATCCCCATGGGGATCTCAGTGGGGAATTAAATGGGGAAAAAAAATTTCCCACGAAGATTCTCCATCCCCGCGGGGATTAGACGGGGATGGAGATGGGGATGAAAAATTATCCCCGCATGAGGATGGGTACGGGGATGGGGTGATGGTTTCTTTAGTGGGTATGGGGATAGAGATGGGGTCCCCATCCTCTACCCTTTCCATTTGCATCCATATTTGGGATAGTGGTGGTTCACTGCTCTAGTGCTGTGCTTATGACATTAAAAAAAAAAAAAAAAAAAAAAAAAAAAAAAAAGTAACAAAGTTCACTGCTCTAGTGCTGTGCCTAGAATAATTTTTCCTCTACTGTAAGTGATTCCTTGTATTCAAATGAATTTCCTTTTGTACCAGAAAAAAAAAAAAAAAAGAACTTCCTCTGCTTTAAGTGATTCCTTCTATTCAAATGAAGTTTGTGCCAAATCTATTTGTTTCATTAGATCATAATGAGCATTGAGAAATCCACACATGCAACCAACTAAGCGGAATAGCTCACTAATTCGGTACAGGGTTACTTGTATATTAGGTCAAGAGTTCAAACCTTATAGTGGGCAAGTTTGTATGATTTCTATCTTATAAAAAAAAATCCATAAACTGGATCTATAACAATATTTTTTTGTGTATATAAAAACATAAAAGTGAATAAGAGATGAGTGAAAATTCTCGTGTAGTGGTTTATTAAATAATACAAATTTAGAAGGCCAACGTATCATTACATATTAAATTTCTTACACATGTTAATTGTGTATTAAACTTCAGATCTGCTGCCAAAGCATCACATATGGATGAAACATCATTGTCGAAAGGCAAGGTTTTGGAGAGGCCGTGGATTCGACTCCGGTTGTCGTAGCAAAAAAAAAAAAAGTTTCAGATCTGCTAGCTCGGTCATGTTGTTGTAGTCAATTAGCAGGGTTTTGCCTAAACATCAAAGTCTTTACAAGTTAAGTAAAACGTCTAGAACTCAGTTTTAGAGATTGTAGTGGCATAGAGGTTAATTGGTCTCTTCTTACCCAGCAGAGAAGGCTTTGTTTTGATGTGTCGACACGCCTACGACCTGTTATATATGATCTCCAAAACAAGAACCCTAAAATGCGAAAACAAAACGACACGATAACAAGAACTGAAAAGCTAAATTCTATGTCATATATCCTAATCATAAAGTCTGCAATCTCTTTACAGAAACATAAAGTTGGGTTAAATCTTACAACTTGACATTAAATCTCTAAGTGGTAAGGTCATGTTATTCTACTCTAATTGCTAGATCAAAGATTCAGAATTGACAAGTTGGCAACCTTCTCCTTCATTAGTCCTGCAAACGGTGTCACGAAAAGACAATTAGATCGAAACCAGAATATAGGCAAAAGAAACAACAAAACTGTGGAAAAAAAAAAAAAAAAAAAAAAAAAAAAAAAAAAAGACTAGATAGCGGCATTCCGCAGTTTCAACAAGAACACGATCTTTTTTCATTAATGAAATTCCCATTTGACAATATCTAAGGACATCTATACGTATCCGGTTCTAACAGGCACATGAACTTCAAAGCATTAATCAGATCTTAGACGAAAAAATCCAACAACTTAATGCCATCTTTGATTATTCTCACACGGTCGCACCCTAAAGTCACACTTACAATTAGAGTATGTCAGATACATTGAAATGTGCACACACATATTGACTACAAGAAGTTTGGACAAGTTTAAAGACCATTGTAATGAGCACAAAAAACATAAGTATTACCATCATTCAGTCTATGACCAAGCTGCAACCCTACAATGAAGTTCAGGGATTTGGAATAACAAGGCTGTGTCCTGCACCTAATGTAGATATATATAGCCTCTAAGGAAGCATAACCTGATCAAAATGCAATGCACAAACAATTAAGAGAATACCATGTCGATCGGGATTTCTCTGATCCTTAGAGCATTTCCGACCATTGCACTAAAATGGTGCAACTTCTGCACTAAATATTGATTTCTTCTCCAACCCACCAACACTATATTTTACACTATCTTTCTTTATTTATTATTTTATTACATTTTAATCAATTTTAATGTTTAGTACTTTACAAAAACAGAAATTGTTGAAAGACAAACTAAAAAAAATAAAAAATAATAAGATTTAGTGTAGTACCACACTAAAATAGTGTGGTACTGTAGCTGTGTGCCATCCACTTAGAATGGCGCACAGCAATTGGGGGTGTATTTGCGCTCCACCAGGAGATGCTCTTAAGGTTAAAACATGGATAGGGAAGTATAAATGAAAAACAGGTACACCAGTCACAAGTAACATAACTTAAGATTATAATAAAGACTTCAGAACTAGAATTGGAAAAATGCACAAAACAAGGGGTATAATCTAAAACAGAGCCAAAAATTAAAAGAATAGGTAACTGCATCCAGATTACTGCAGCCAAATCATACATCGTATATCGAAAATCTAACCCCTAAATATTCTTAACTATAGAAATTTCATTAAATCGTAAATATCACTCATGGCAAAATCTTTCCTCTAACATAGCAATTGTCAAATCTTGGACCAGGTTAATGTAATATAAATACATAAATACATGCATGCATTGAGAAGATATTAAGAAGGGATAACAGCAGAGAAATACCTGTACAGTTTCCGATAGTATACGGCTTCTAGTAAGGGCCACAGATGGTAATACTTAGAAAGTGCTATCTGTCCCATTGCTCCGCTTACCACCATCGTTGTCTATGCTTCCATCATCAGATCCAGTGTCAACAGGCTGGTTGACATGGATAACTCTTCCAAACAACTGAATTGAAGAACCAACAACCGTGGTCAATGAATTGGAAGCCTGCCTATCACTCAGTTGCACACTGGACTCGCTACGAGGAGATAAGTTGTCAGACTGTGATGTATTTACATTGTTCACAGTTGATGCTGAACTCAACTGTGGCACCGAGTTTCCATACAAATGCTCAGACGGCAACATCTGCCTGGAATTTCTAACAAAAGAGTTAGAAAAATCAGACGCGCTGGTTGCGTCATGCCTGGCTCCCTGCACGCCAGCAGGAGAAGAATTTGGATGGAAAAAGTTCAAGGATCCCATCATTGGATTGGCAACCTCAGTGGGAAACATTGGGAGACCCTGCACATCAAGTCGCAAATCGTGGTGCTTAGAAAATCTGAGTCTCTTAGAAGGATGAAATGATGGCGTTGCTTCCACCAGCTCAATTTGCCAAGGACTCACTCTCTTTATGTTCTGCAAAACTGAAGGGTCATCCCAAGTAACCTGAAAATTTAGCAGTGTAAGATTACAAACTATACTTAAGAAGTCTCTGACACGGTTAGAACAAGCTGAACAGAAAAGTACTTCATTTAAGAGGCGCAAAGATCGGGATTTCATACTTGAAACAATTCAGAACCAAATTTAATTCATCAGATAACTAGAACAATATTAATATGTCAAGATGCACATACTTCCTGCATAGAAATTAAAGATCAACAAGGGCAAACGATTGTGTTGTCTTCCATACAAAACAATATAACTAACTAAGCCACGTTGCCCATGAATTGCAATCACAATTAACTTCTAAAAAATTCAGAAAGTTGAGCATGTTTACGATTAGGATTTCTTTCATAAATGAAACAATTCAGTATTGAGGATTGCAATGCGCCAAGGCGACCTGATGCGATTTCCCTGGCCTAGGGCGAATTAATATTTGTATAAAGTTTCTTGGATAATTATTAATTTATAGGTCCTCAAGTAACACTAATAGTCTATTAGTCACTGTGATTCCTATTCAACATATACTTCAAAACTATTATTACGTCTTTAGGTTCCTATGTAACATTTATCGTGTTAAATTTTTGTTGTTGCCTTGTTGGGTAGGTATTCTTATCATCACTAAATCGAGCGCAACGGAAGAGTTTGATCCATGTAGCCGAGGTCTTCTTATTATCAAACTCAACTGTAAATAACCCCTTCAAAGTTCCAAAAACTAAGTTTTAGAAGGACATTGCTCACCTAAGCTAACGCCTAGGCAACATCTTGCAATCGCTATTTAGAACCAAATTCAATTCCTTAGATAACTAGAACAATATCATTAAATGACTGCATTGTCTTTCATTCAAAATAACAAAACTAACTAATGAACCAAATATATGCACCTGGAGCATTCGCCAAGGAGAGCCACGAAACGGCCCGTGATCCGGAACGGCGGAGGACAAAACAGCACCATGGAACCAAGTCACCCTCGATAAATCCTCCCATTCCATCGCCATCTTAAACTTCATCCCCGGCTGCCACAATACACTCAAAGAACTCTCAACAACCTCAGCTTTCACCACAAACTCCGGCAACCCCGCATTCGGATAATAAAGGACCTCAAAACCCCTCCCCGCCGTCGCATTCTCCGCCGCCTCCACCAGAGACCGCCCCGAAATCCTCCTCATACTCCCCCTCGAAAACCCCTCTTCGGTCTCCTCGCCACTGAATTGTCGACAATCCCAACTACTCTTCCTCTCAGCCCTCTTAATCCCAACAAATATCTCCCCCTCTCCATCCCTCACAAACACGACGGAATCCCCCGCGACGAGCTTCTTCCTATCCACAAACCTACTCCATCCAGTCGTAAACAAATGCCGCCGCGGCGTCCCCCTGTATATATGCCTGAAAGTCCACACCTTTCCATGAACGTCCCTCGCCGCAATGCCCTGCACCGGCTGATCCTCCTCGAGATTCAATTGCGGAAACACCGACTCCGCCCCCACCCTCGGCACCGTGAACCCTCCCCCGCAGTTGGCGTCGCTCGCCGTCAGCACCTTCGCGAACGACACCGCCACTCTCTCATCCCCAATTCCACCAATTCCACCAATTCCATTGTTGTGTTGATTGTTGCGGCTCAATCGATCGATTGATTCGATCGGTTGGAGGCCGATCTTGGCGTAGACCTCGTCGGACTTCGAATCGGCGAGGAGCCTCACCGAATCGGTCCGAGCGAGAACGTAGGGCTTCACGAACCCTAGATTTCTCAACGGGGAGGAGGGTTCGAGGCAGTGCTCGGCGTGGCCTTGGGGGAAGTAGTAAACCCTAGAATGGAGGGTTGGGATTTGAACCAGGCGTCCCGCGCAGGCCTTCCAGATCGACGGATCGACGTCGTGATTCGACATTGTTGGATCGAAGAAGAAGAAGTGTTAGTGAAGTGAAGTGGGTTTTGATTTTCTTGGACGCGGGGGAGGTCGGTGCCTCGGACAGCCGAAAATTCGCGGGAATCGACTAAGGGAGTCGAGGTTTCAACGGTTGATTTGCATCGAGATACGTTACCCTGTACGATAAATTTGAACATTTTGTTATGTTTAATGATCATCACATATGCTACAATGTTGCAAGAAAAAAAAAGTCATTTAAATTTGCATTTGATATATCTGAACAATTGTATGGGAAACCTATGTATTACTAGTTTTAGGCCCGGACATTGTCTCGGAATACTATAAATTTATATTTATTTTCTTATAAATAAACTTTTTTAAAAAACCAAATATAAAATATATGAAGAATGGTGTAATAAAACCGTTATTGTGTACAAAAATTAAAAAACAAAAACAAATAAAATTGAAAACGGCCTATTAATTAGGATACTGATATTAATTAGGCAAGCATAAATTTGAAGCTATGTAGAGTTGACATGTGTCAACATGTACATTGTCTCGGAATACTATGAATTTATATTTATTTTATTATAAATAAAAGTTGTTTAAAAATCAAATATAAAATATATGAAGAATGATGTAATAAAGCTGTTATTGTGTACAAAAATAAAAAGAACAAAAACAAAAAAAATTGAAAATAATGTACTTAGGCTATTAATTAGGATATACTAATATTAATTAGGCAAGCATTAATTTGAAGCTATGTAGAGTTGACATGTGTCAACATGTACATTGTCTCGGAATACTCTGAATCTATATTTATTTTCTTATAAATAAAAGTTGTTTAAAAATCAAATATAAAATATATGAAGAATAATGTAATAAAACTATTATTGTATACAAAAATAAAAAGAACAAAACAAAAAAAAAAAAAATTGAAAATATTTTACTTAGGCTATATAGAGTTGAAAGCTACGTAGAGTTGTCATGCTTCAATGTGTACGTAGCTTTCTTATATATACATAGGTTCTCCGTCTAATTAATGAAATTTCCTAAGTAAGTGTCCATGCCCCCATTATAATGTTCTACTGTCACTCATTACCAACTCAACCATTATTCTATAAAGAAAGAGACCATCAACATCAAGCAATAATTCAAACTTTTAATTTCTTTTCATGGTATATAGGTTATATTTAGCTTTTATAACACCAAAACTTGTAAAAACAAAATTTAGATTCAGCTATAAGAAACTTACCACACCAATTTCTGTTCTAGTGAAGTTATCTTTGTTTGTCTCTTGTAACAAATAATAATATTAGGTTTAATTGAGTTAATTACTTTGATCAGAATGCATTTCTGCTACACTGAACAGCCACTCACATACCAATGAAAAAGGGCACCAAAAAAACATAGTGAGACCATAAAAAATCTAAAAATTTTACCTACCTAATATTTGTTTACTCTCGCAAGTTGCAATCTCCTGCCAATTCAATTGATCAATAGCCATATGGTGTAGGAGTTTAAAGAGTTATCACACTTGCAACCACTTTTGGCCTTGATAACTCCAATTTTAATCACCCTTTTTGATTTCTCAAGAATATAATTGTCACCAATGCAAGAAGAATTAACATAAGTTGCGAGCATTTAGATTTGGAAGTGTATATGAATAAATAGTCGATGAATTTGTAGAATAAAAACGCTAACACCATCTAAATATAGTTCAAGATTTTAAAAGTACACGTGTATGTATAATGTAAAATATATAACGATTAATTGGACCGGATTGTGGATTGAGGTGTTCAAGTTATGAATTAATTACAGATAAATGAGCTGGATCGAATTGGATCCGCGGATTCACAAATTTCATGAACACCCCCAATCGTAGTGGCATTTACATGCAAACTCATGGCAATTCTTTTGAACAAATAGTATTAGCGAGTTACTTTTATTGGGGCAATTGATTATATCCGATTCTATATCGAACCAATGATGATTAATGAAATATCTATTTCACTTTAAAAAACTAATTTCAAAGGAAAATGCCCAAGTAACTCCGAACCAACATGCATCTCAAGATGTATTGAAGTGCCGCTAACAAGTATCTCATTATGAGAGAAAGAAGACAATTTGTTCATGTTCAACCGCATGTACAAGCACTGCTAATAAACATACCACCAGATCAAGAAAACACCAACACACAATAAAACCTGATCAAGTCGGTGTTATTTATAATAAACAAAGCGTCAAAGGTAAAGAAAGAAAACCTCCTCAACCCCCACCACCCCCCACAAAGTTAACAAATAACAAAATGATAACAAGAACTGAAAAACTATGTTCTCTAATAGACATTCTAATTATTAAGTCTGCAATCTCTAAGTGGAATTGATAAGTCAGCAACCTTTCCTTCATTAGTCCTGCAAACAGCAGCATGAAAAGACAATTACATAGAAATCAGAATATAGGCAAAAGAAACAACAACACTATGGTACAAGATTCTTTTTTCATAAATGAATTACTCATTTGACGCTATGGAACTTCGAAGACATCGGATCAAAGACGAGAGACAAAAAATAAAAAATAAAAAATCCAACAACGAAACGGCATCTTTGAAGGCGCATTGTCTTGTCGGATATATTTATAATGGATCCACATCTCCTCATCCTTTGTTTGGTCACTTTCTATATCCTAGTAGACCTAACCCTAATGTCTCGAAGTACACATGAATCCGCTTTAAATAGTTGGGCATAAGCAGTGACTACAACAAGTTTGGACAGCTTTAACGATCATTAGTTGGCCTAAAACATCTTAAATAAGCACCTAAAGTAGATATATCTAGAATCTAAGAATGCATCACAAGATCAAAATGTGCAAACAATTAAGAGAATACCATATCAAACTAGATCACTCGGATCATGAAGTTTAAAACATAGATAGGGTTTTTCTCAAAAAAGAAGGGGCTAGGGAAGTACTAGTGAAAAACACAGGAGATTTCTTTTTTGGTGAAATAAACACATGAGATTTTTGGTCTGGGAATGATCGTCACTGGGTAGATATAGTACTCCAGAAAAAATGTAAAAGATCTATTGAATTTTGTTTACTTAATATGAATTTGTTCTTGCTAGGGTAGGTTAAGCCACAAGAGAACACCAATAACATAACTCGAAGATTAAAATAAAGACTTCAGAACTAGAACTAGGAAAGTGCACAAAACAATAGCATAGTCTAAATCAGACCCAACAATTAACACTTCTCAAAAAAAGGACCCAACAATTAACAGAATAGGTAACTAGATCCACATTACTGCCACCAAATCTTAATATCATACATCGAAAACCAACCAGCTAAATATTCTTAATGTAATATACAAACATAAACACATGCATGCATTGAGTAGGTATTTAGAACGGATCTATATTTTTAGTAAGAAATAACAACAGTTGAGAAATACCTGTACAGTTTCCAGTTAGGATGAAACCTGAAAACCACTTCTCCAACACAAATTACAAGCTTACACAGCTGAGACATTGTGGCTGATCACCAATAGTTTGCGGCTCCTTGTAAGAGCCGCATAAGTCAGTAGTCAGTACAAGCCATCTGCAGCATCGCACTGCTTACCGCCATCGTCTTCTATGCCCCCACCATCATCAGATCCAGTGTCAACAGGCTGGTTGACATGGATAACCCTTCCAAACAACTGAATTGAAGAACTAACAGCAGCCCTGGTCATTGAATTGCCAGCCCGCCTATCACTCAATTGCACACTGGACTCACTACCAGGAGACGAGTTGTCAGACTGCGACGTATTTACGTTGTGCAAGTCGGTTGACAGTGAACTCAACTGTGGCGCCGTGTTTCCATACACATGGTTGGACGGCAACATCTGCCAGGAATTTCTAATAAAAAAGTTAGAGAAATCAGAGACACTGATAGTGTCATGCCTGGCTCCCTGCATGCCTGCAGGAGAAGAATTGGGATGAAAAAAGTTCAAGGTTCCCATCATTGAATTGGCAAACTCAGCAGGAAACATTGGGAGACCCTGCCCATCGAGTAGTAACTCATGATCGTTAGAAACTCTGAGTCTCTTTGCGGGGTTATACGGCGGTGTCGCTTCAACCAGCTCAATTTGCCAAGGACTCACTCTCTTTATGTTATGCAAAACTGCAGGTTCGTCCCAAGTTACCTGAAAATTTAGCAGTGCAAGATTACAAACTATACTTAGAGGGTCTCAGACATGGTCATAACAAGTTGAACAGAAAAAATTCTTCATTCAAAATTTCAAAAGCCACATTACCCATAAATTGCAATCATAAAGCATTCAAAAGGAGTTTAATTAACATGTCTAAGATTAGGATTTCATTCGCGAAACAATTCCGAGCCAAATTCAAATCCTCATATAACTAGAACAATATCACAAATAGCAATCATAAAGCATTCATAAAGACTTTTACGATTTCATTAGCGAAAATATTCGGAACCAGATTCGACTCCTCATACAACTAGAACAATATCATAAATTGCAATCATAAAGCATTCAAATAGAGTTCAATAATCATGTCTAACTAATGAACCAAATAAATGCACCTGGAGCATTCGCCAAGGAGAGCCACGAAAGGGCCCGTGATCGGGAACGGCGACAGATGAAACAGCCCCGTGGAACCAAGCCACCCTCGACGCATCCTCCGATTCCATCGCCATCTTAAACCTCATCCTCGCCCGCCACGACACACTCAAAGAAGTCTCCACAACCTCCGCCCTCACCACAAACTCCGGCAACCCCGCATTCGGATAATAATTCACCTCAAAACCCCTCCCCGCCGCCGCATTCCCCACCGCCTCCACCACCGCCTGCCCCGATATCCTCCTACTACTCCCCCTCGAAAACCCCTCTTCCTTCCTACATTCCCCAACTTTCCCGCCAATTTGATCACATTCCCAACTACTAGAACTACTCGAACTACTCCCCCCGCCGCCGCCGCCGCCCCCGCCCCCCAATCTCCTCTCAGACCTCTTAATCCCTACAAACAACTCCCCCTCTCCATTCCTCATAAACACCGCCGAATCCCCCGCGACGAGCTTCTTGCTGTTCACGAACTTGCTCCACCCCGTCGTCAACAAATGCCGCCGCGGCGTCCCCCTGTATATATGCCTGAAAGTCCACACCTTTCCTCCAACGTCGCTCACCCCGATCGTCTGCACCGGCGGATCCTCCTCGAAATTCAGCCCCGGAAATATCGACTCCGCGCAGAACCTCGGCACCGAGAACCCTCCCCCATTGTTCGCGTCGCTCGCCGTCAGCACCTTCGCGAACGACACCACCGCTCTCTCCTCCCCAATTCCACCAATTCCACCAATTCCATTGTCGTGTTCATTGTCGTGGCTCAATTCACCGATTGATTCGATCGGCCGGAGACCGATCTTCGCGTAGACCTCTTCGGTGTTCGAATCGGCGAGAAGCTTCACCGAGTCGATCCGAGAGAGATAGTAGGGCTTCACAAACCCTAGATTTCTCAACGGGGAGGAGGTCTCGAAGCAGTGCTCGGCGTGGCCTTGTGGGAAGTAGTAAACCCTAGAACCGACGGTCGGGATCTTGACTAGGTTTCCCGCGCAGGCCTTCCAGATCGACGGATCAATGTCGGGATTCGACATTGTTGGATCGGGAACTAGGGTTTTGGGAGTGTAGAAGACAAGTAGTGCAGTGAAGTAATGACTGTGTGTGTGAGTGTTTGTGTTTTGATTTTTGACGATTGTGTTGGTTTTTGTGTTTGTTGAGTTTGTTAGAGATAAGTCAGGCGTCGGAGGGTGTTAGAGAGAGATTCCGTGTAACGGAACGCGAGATCTTCTCTGTGGAGAGATATCTGACAGTCTGGACGAGTTGGGGGCGAGCTGGGACCGTTGGATGGGAGTGGGTTTGTGGGGATGCGGATCTCGAAGAGATTCCGAGTCGTACAGGGGAAAGTAAAAAAAAAGAGAACATTAGGGACAATTACATATTTACATTGGAAGATCGTACAAAGAAGTGGACCTAATGGACATTCAGTATGTGGCATGGGGTCGGGTCTTGGACATTTTCATGGTCCTAGAAAGCTAGGACCAACAAAACTTAAATGTTTTTATTGTTAAACTTGGCCCATGTGATGCACGTGTTAAATTTTTTTTTTTTGAAGTAAATTTATTTTCCTTATTTTATTTAACAAAATTTTTGGAAATAGAAAATTATTATTATTATTATTATTATTATTATTATTATTATTATTATTATTATTATTATTATTATTGAGTTAATGCTAAGTAAAATTATTTTATTACAAGAATTTTGAAAGTAGAAAATTATTAATTGAAAATTACGGTATATAATATGCTTATGGAAAAAACTACTTTATTATTGTACAACATAGAGAATAAAAAAATATAGAGATTAAAAAGAGTAAGAACAGTACCTATTTATGTAAAATAAATAAAAATGAAATAAAGTTTTGGACATGTGTATTCAAATAAGGAGTACGAATTGCAAATACTACGTACAATTATAAAAATGAGAAACACGAGAAATTGAAAGAATTCAGTAACATATGAATAGACTTCAAATAACTACATGATGAGGATAATCTTCGAGAAAAAATAACTCAAAGGTGCAATAATTATAATGGATCTGAAGGATTATGAAAGCATGCAATTAACTGCATTAATTTAGTTGAGAAAGCGTTCGATTCATGTAGCCGACTAAGTTTAATTTTGCATCGAGGCTTTGCTGTTGTGGTGGAGTTGGTGGTGGTATTAGTGTCTTCTAGTTACGCAAAATAATAATAATAATAATAATAATAATAATAAATAAATAAATTAATAATAATAATAATAAAACTTACAATTAATTATTGATGCCAGTTGAAAATTGCAATTGCACCATAGAATGTAGAGTTTTTTTTTTTTAAAAAAAAAATAAAAAGAAAGAAACCAATATCAACTTGTGCTCATTGAGACTCGAATCTCAACTTCTTACACCAAGAACCTTTGGACCACTCACTTGGTTGGTGAGAAATAGATATTCGATCAATCATTACATTCTTTGTAACAAGGTTCACCGAGAATGAAGTCAAGATGCCACAGCATGTATCTGTAGCGAGATGGATGAGGCGTCATTTATCAAAGGCAAGGTTGGGGGAGGTCATGAGTTCGACTCATGTTTGAGTCAAAGTGTTGTTTCTTTTTTTTTTTTTTTTTCTTTTTTTTTAAGAATGCAGCCAAGACAACAGCAGCAAATAAACCAGTGTCTTTTCCTAAAAGTATAATTCAAACTTATACTAATGGCACAAGTTCACTGAGATTATACAACAGAATTTTCATTAGACTCCATACAATTCCAATAGGAGCCATTCATGTATTGGATAAACATATACTCATTCAAATCATCCTAGCAATTCTTTTCCTTGTCTAGTAACCAAGAAAACAAGCCTTATCAGATATTACAGATACAGAACTCCTTTCTCCACATCTTCAAGTTACCAAAGCGCAGAAGAAGTCGGTTTCACTGCGACGCCGAGTTTGCTGATGGAAAGTCTCATGGAATATATTAATTGAGTGTCCACCATTGTCTTCATGGTTCAGTAGGCGGGGCGATATGCGAACCGGTTTCTGTCACCGCAGCGCTCTCTCACAAGTCACAAGGACAAGTATTGGCTTCTTCCAACAAAATTAAGCCTATATTATCAATGAGTATCTTTCAAGATTTTACTGACATTGTCTGTTTTCCTTTCAGATTTCTTGTCCTCTACAAAGATTTTATGAATGAAATCTCGAAACCGGCTCGAGTACAGCTTCGGATCAACTGCTGATATTGAACCAGGATCCACCTGCAAGGACTTGTAGACATGCTCTAGTTTTTTGTTTATGTCATAATCTTGGAGAATGTCAATGATTCCAAAATGGAGAATTACTCTGCAAATTTCACCACCATTTGGCGTCGAGTTGCCACCTTCACTTGGAGTGAGCTTGTCCGAGGCGTTTCTTGCTACATGCTGTGCTTTTGCCGGCATGTTCGCCCCCAACCGGATCAAACTTTTCCTAAACACCAATAAGTCAGCATGATATGAGAAACAAGGGAAAAACTCTAATATCTTGTCATATATTTACATATACATGCATGTCAACAAAATATACAATAAGTATCCCCTTCATTTATTTGTTGTTTTCTCATCCATTATAAGGTTGCAATACATATTTCAAGTGGTTCTAAACTAATATATATGACTTTATCTTATGGCATTAGGATCATGACCCTGAATCTAAACTCGCCTCAGTTCGCGACTTCCAAGTAATATATTTCCTAAGGAAATAAAGATGCATTACAATCCCAAAATGCTTTTTTTTTTTTTTTTGCCTTCTTTTATTTGCCTAGTGAAATTAAATTCAAGTTAAGATTTTGCTGAATATGACAATAAACTGCAGTTTTGAAATTTTTATTCTCTCTACATTTGAAACATTATCGATTCGTAGACGAAAAAAGGATTTACGAAAACATGGAAGAAGAAAAAATCTTCAAAAGATACCAGAAAACACTCCAGACAATCGATAAATACACTGCTCTAAAAACTTGACAAAAAAAAAAAGGGATTTTACTAGGATGTAGCCCACATAAGAACATTGATTATAAAGCTAATCCAGTCCTAAATACAGTTAACTAGATTTCATTTAGTTATCCAAAGAAGCACTGATGAGTTTCACAAAGAAAACATATGCTAGGCCTACTTTGAAGCACATTCAGTGAAAATGAAATCATCATATGCATTCCTTAGATAAAAAGGATCCTCATTAGTTTATATAGCTCGTTTTTGATATATAGGGAACAGCTGATTTAGTATCAAATTAACTGAGACCGATTGCGGATCAAAATAACTAGAACCGAGAACGATATACCTGCAGGAGAGGATCCCTTTCACATCCCTTCTCTCCATTCCGACAAAGTGACACTTACACGAGTTAACTTCCTCTTGGAGCAAATTCTTATTTCCTGAAAAACGGCAATCTCTTCTTAGCCGTCGCAAATGTAACAGATCATGCAAAATAAAAGGTGGTACTAGTTACTGTCTTTTACCAGAAGGTACCACATTTGATGATAGTCTTCTTGAATTGCCAGAACACTCAAGGAAGTGAAGACCAACCAACAAACTATAATCCATGATTCTCTCCGACTCCAAGAACTTACAGTCGCGGGCAATTTGCCTGTCTCGAGATTATTTCAAAGAAAATCAAGTCTAGACTACAAAGAAACAAACTATGTATATTTGTTCGCAACATAAAGACTATGTTCAACGAGTACTAACCGATTCAGCTTTTGGAGCCAATATTGCTTAAGTTGGAATATGAAGTTGAGATCAAGGTCTTTCAGGGTTGTATTTTCATCGACGCCCTCCCCAGGCTTTGAGGTCATTCTGCCGTGAGAAGATCCTTTCAGGTCGAATCGCCGATGGATACGGTACTCTGAGCTGAACAAATTTCCCATTACGATAAAGCGAGTCTGGGCATACAAATATGAAAATTGGGAACTAATCCACAACACAAACACAGTACTATAGGAGCATTTTTGAATACCAAAACCATACCTTCAGACCTCCTATCGGTTTAATACAATGAACACCAAAGAACTTTGTGATCAAGGAGTTCCTATACTGATAAAAATGGTTGTAGTAACCCGGGAGCATCCGAAGAAGGACCTGAAAAGTCATTAAGCAGTGAAACTAACTCAAATCTTTTCGACTTTGTTTATGAGAAACAAATTGCTTCTCGCCCTTGTACATATATATTAGGCTATAATAAATAAAGTCTCATTCCTATAAAAAAAAAAAAAGAACTAACTGACATCTTGTTC